>PVIJ01003239.1:0-139477 GCA_004024925.1 Scalopus aquaticus | reverse complement strand
AAAGCACATAACAGAATGTAGAACATACTACCTTATATGTCAAAAAAGGAAGAAAGCAATACAGCATTTGTATTTGTTTTTGTATTTGTGCTTGTTGTACAGGCAAATGAAAGCTACTTAAGAAACCAGTAACAACAGGTAGGGGGGAGTCAGAAAGTGGGGAACTGGAGTTATGTGGGGCGCGGTAGGTCCGCCATTACCAGATGGCTCCGGAGGAAAGAGGCGGTAGGACTTTAAGAGTGGGTAAACAGGATAGCCACAGCCCGTGATGTTCACGTGTACAGCGGCTTTAGAGCTCGTGCGCGCGTGATCACTAAGACCATTGGTCGGGCCCAGTTTGACCTTTAACATGATTGGGGTATGTAAATCCTGCAGTAAGATGATTGGTAGAACAATTGTATATTAAGAGACCAATAAAGAGAGAGAAGATGGAGGAAGATTAAAGAACCAGTTGAAGATCACCTCCGAGTCGCGTCTTTCTTCCTGCTGGACAGGGGACTGCGCGCGACAGAGTTAGAGGGAGCTTTTTCTCTCTATATATTGTTTTTATTTTTAAATTTCTGAACCAGATGAATCAGAAAGTAAATCAAGAAATCAGAAAAAAAATCAAGAAAACAAAAACTATATAGGATATTTCTGCTCCAAGAAAATGTTGGATGAGAGTTGCCCCCTTGCTTGATGTCAGGGAGGGGAAGCAATGCTTAGTTAGTATCTGTTACAGCTTCTGCTCAGGGAGTTAGCTTAATTAAGGACTTAGCAATCTCCTAACCTATTGATCTTGGGCCAGAAAGCATTAGGTGAATTCCCAGGAGCCTCAAGCTTTCTGAAATTGTTTCCCTGAAGGAGACATCTTTCTCGCGGTGGCCCCTGCACCTTCCCAAGATGGTAGAGGCGTAGAGTTGGTAGCAACCAGTGGACTAGAGATGGCAGGAGAGACCTCTTGGAGGAGTTAGAGGTTGTCCTGGAGAAGGGGGAGAAAAGAAAGGGAAGAAGCTCGAAGGCCTGAATATAAGAGGTCAAGGCATAAGAAGCATTGTCCCTGGCTTCATTGCACCCCTCACTGACACCCACCTGCTGAGAAATAGTGAGAGAAACAAAATCTTGGAGAGGGACTTCCACAAGTTATGGAATAGGGGTGACCTGTGAGGGTGCCCTTTCCTAGCTCGTAGGGCCAGGGAATAGCTTCACAGTGCTGAGACATAACCCATAACCCCTTGTGCCACCAGGGAGGCCCCAACCAGGTCTCTTTCTGAGCCCATCTTGGCACTCACAGCCGCCCTTGGGGCCAGGGGATGGAGCAGGGGGGCTGCATTTCCAGCTGCCTTACTCAGACCCTTTTCATCTTGAGTGAGGAGCAAGCCAGGGCTGCTCCACCGATCCCTAAGCCCACCCTAAATGAGCCATAATGACAGCTGACTGCTCCTTTGTCGCTGGGCTGGCTCTGCTCCACTTCCGTCTGAGGCAAGGGGCGGGGGAAATGGGGGCTATGCAGAATGGTTTCCTATTTTAGGATAAACACATGTGGGGGCTGATCCAGAGGTCTAAGTACCAGACACAGATGAATTGGAACCAGTGGTTGGGACTTTACAGTTTGTAAGGTATCTCTCCAACTGCGGGGCGGACCGCATTCCTGTGGGACAAAGGGTAACTGAAGCTCAGGGGAGGGTTAGTGTCTCAGTAGATAATAGGATCAAGTGAGGTTTCATCATTAATTATATCAACCAACCTTTATTGCGCACCTGCCACAGCAGGCACTGTGCTGATGTAAACCCAGAGCTTTTCCACCTGTGGCAACAATAGTAATAATAACTAGCTTTTATTGAGCACTTACTGTGTACCAGGGGCTTTGTTACCTACTGTTCATGAGATGTCTCATTAATCCTCCCAACAATACTGTGGGGTGAGTGAATCAGGTGCTTGGATGGGGCAGGAAGTGCTTCTCTCTGTCTCCATGATGAAGGTTGGCATATGCCAAGGATGGTTCACAAACAGGGACCTTTGGAGAGAAGAGAGACTCAGGGACTGAGGTGACGGGAGAGAGAGGCCAAGGGTGGAGGGTGGCCTCCTATGGATGACCACCCCCATGGATGGCTCCGAGGGGTGTGGTCCCAAGAAGGATGAGGACTCTGGGTGAGCTGATTAGAAAATACACACACACATACACACACACACACACACACACACACACACACACACACACACACAACTTGTGTTATCCTGAAAGATCCTACTTGAACACAAAGTAAAAGTCTCTTCCACCTTTTCTTTACGGCTCCATGAGCAACCCCAACACTTTTAAAATTTAAGGCATTTAATATTGATGGCCATCCCACTGCTAGGACATATTTCTAGGGTGATTATTTTTATCCCCACTTAATAGATGGGTAAACTGAAGCTGAGTGACCACGAGTCACCTACCCTGGGTCACTCAGCCAGGAGTGGCACAGCGATTCTAAGGCCAAGCTCTGGACCAACAGACCCCTCAGACGGCCCCTGGACCCCCTGGTCAGGAAGCCAGTCTGTGAGCCCCTAGTACCCAGCAGGCAGTTGGTGGAACAGCTTCAGCCCCTCACTGTAAACAGCAAGTCCCTCCCCCTCCGTCACTGCAGCCTCCCCATGGCCCAGCCCCACTCAGAGCTATTAACCAGGTCACTCTGGCTTGTCCCAGTCCAATAGTTCCCTTAATTGCCTTTTTATAGCACATCGTACAACTGTTCATTACGCTGTCATATTTCCCCTTGAAGGCAGCCGTGGGGGAGCAGAACTGAGGATGGAGACTGTCCAGGTGGCAGGGGCTGAGCGGGGGGCACCAATGTGTGAAGCTTATTTTCTACTTGGTCAGAATGCATTAAGCGCATGCCTCTCACACTTGAGTAATACACAGACCACTTTTAAAGAGGAAAAAAATCACAGCCCCGTCCCAACAATTGACAAATTATCTTTATTACAATTTTACTAAAATATGTCCAAACATAAACCTGAATATAAATCCTTGTCCTTTTAGCCTTACACAACTGGAAAGCCAAGACAATGTGCTCACATGATACAAAGCAAATCACAAAACCAGAAATTTCAAAATAACACAATTAATATACTGTGATGGATGATGCGTTGCTGAAATTAAATCGCCATTTGCACCGTGAATGTGGTTCTCTCTGCTTCGGTACTTAGTCCCCTCTGCTCTTTTGTCGTGAGACTCAAGACAATTAAAGCAGTATTCAGTCATCCAGAGGATTTTTAAAATGTAAAATACTAAATATAATATAAAATTAACCAATGCTGGGTAAGAGCTCACACACCCAGGTTAAGCAATGATCAGAGTCTTGGGAGCTTCGTCAGCTGTGCGGGGGCAAGTCGTTCTGTGGAAAGGAGCCATGTGCTCTTGAGGCTGGCAAGCCAGGACACAGAGCCCAGCTCTCCAAGGCCAGACCTAACCCAGACTTTAGTGAAATCCACAAGCTCTTCTGAGCATGCTCTGTCTCCCTGCCCTGTGTCTCCCCACCTCCTTATCCCAAAGAGTTGCCCTGTAGTCAAGAGGAAGACATGGGAGGCCAGAGTGGATCCGGCCACTAGTCACTACAGGGAGAATGCCGGATAGCAGACTTGGAGTCATGGTTGGTCACTGGAGCAGATCAGGAGCCTCTCCCTGGAGCCCAAAGCCCGAGCCCTTCCTGGCAGTTCCACCTAGAGTGCTGAGGTTGTAAGGACAACTCTGATCCTGCCTTTGAATCCTGGACCACCACTGTCTAGCTGTGAGACCTCGGGCAAGTTACTTACCCTCTGTGGTCCGGGGTCCTTGAGTGTAAATGGGCGTGCAGACAAGGCCACAGGGGGCTCTAAAGCCATCAGGAGAGAACATGAAACACACTTTTCCTAGAAGCTGGCATAGAATAAGTGTCTTAGCTGTTAACACTCTGATCATACCTGACTCCAGCTCTCAGAGAAAGAAACATCTAGACTGAGCTTTTATGCTGCAGTCTGTGGACTCACTGTGGGTGGGCTCTAGGGGGTCTGAAACCCTCTGCCACATTTAGTGTGTGTTTCTGGAGAATCTTAAGGCTCGTCAGGTGCCCAAAAGGGCTCCAACAACAGTCTTGGTCTCTGAGTTCGTGCCAGTCACAGGCCAAAGGTACTCAGGGCTGTGGTCTGCTTGGGCACCATAACAAAATATCACAGACCGGGTCACTGATACAACAGATATTTATTTTCTCACAGTTCTAGACACTGGAAGATTGAGGTCTAGCAGGGGGGTTTCCAATGACAGCTCTCTTGCTGGCTTGCAGAGGTCCTTCTCCTCACTGTGTCCTCATGTGGCAGAGAGCAAGTGAGTTTGGCTGCCTCCTCTTAGAAGAACACTAATTCATCCGATCAGAACCCCACCTTATGACCTCTTTTAACTTAAATTATTCCTTAGAGTCTCCAACTCCAAGTATAGTCACATGGGAGGTTAGGGCTTCAACATGGTGCATTTTGTGGACACGTAATTGGATCCATAGTCCTCAGTGAGGGGGGCTGTTCTTGATCTGGGTGAGGGAAGGTTTTGACCAGTGAAGGCTAGTCCTTCTTAGTAGGGCTCACTCTCTTCTCCCCCAACCCCCATTCTCTGATACCCGCCACCCCCCATCATGATCCTGTCCAAACTTCCCCCTTCCCCTGCCTGTCCCCACACAAAGCCATTGCCCTATATCCAGTCCTTCAGTTCCTGCATGAAGCCTCTTATGATGGCAGTGGACGAACCCAAGGATTGTGGGGATCGAAGAGGTGATGACCAGAGTGCTTTCAACAGTGCCTAGCACACAGAGGGCACTATAAATAAAGGTTAGCTCTGTACCCACAGGTTTGAGGGTCCAGGAAGTTAGCCCCACAGCCCCTCTGCTGTGGCTAGGACCCTGGAGTCTAGGGTCCTTGTAGGACTCGCTGGCATCAGAACCTCTAGCTGTCCCTCCTGGATGTTATAGCCAGTGCCCTACAGATTCCTAAAGGGGTGCTCAGTGGTCTTGTAAAGAGACCCTGAATCCAGGTCTGCACCTTCTCTGAGCAAAAATGACATCTCACAGGGGCCTCCCTGGTGGCGCAGCGGCTGAGCGCTGTGCTGTGGAGCTGTCAGTGATGCGAGTTCGACGCCCAGCCAGGGAGAGTCCCACATGGTGTGGCGGACCTCTCCTGCCTCGCCCGCTGCTCCCCTCAGCAGTGTGTTTCTGATCTGCCTGTTCTGCTCCCCACTCTGTCTCTAGTGAACCCTCGCGCCATCCCATGCCTTTGGCCTGTGCCCTAGCTTGTATGTATAAATAAATAAATCTTTAAAAAAAAAATGACATCTCACATATGTAGATGTGACTGCCTTTCAACTATGCAGAAAGTGCCGCAATCACAGAGGACAATCCTTTCAAAAGAACTACAGAATTCAGAGGTGGATTCTGGCCATTATGTAGATGTATTTTCTCAACCAATACTGCTACAAGTTTTTTTTGGGGGGGGATGGTTTTGTGACATCACTTTAATTCAACCCCATGAATGTTTATTGAGTGTCTTCTATGTGCTGGGGACTCAGTGGGGAATGAATTCACCTTGCTTCCTGGCACCCAAAAGAACAGGAGGCTGTGTTCTCGGAAAGGGCAGGAGCCATTAGCCTAACCCAGGCAGGTCCAGGGTTCCTCCTTCAGGTCAGGGCTTCTCCTGGTTTCAGAGGCTACTGAGGGCAAGGCCTCCCTTGGCCTTAGGCAGCAATCTCCTGGACAAATCCACCCTCTGCCTGCCTCGGGAGATGGGATGCTTACATAACAGCAAGGAAAAACCTAATATTTACAGCCATCAGTGTTTTTTAATATTTTTAAAAAGATTTATTTATTTATGCATACAAGGTGGGGTACAGGCCAGAGGTGTGGGGTGTTCACCAGAAACAGAGTGGGGAGCAGAACAGGCAGATTGACTGAAATACACTGCTGAGGGGAGCAGTGGGCGAGACAGGAGAAGTCTGCTGCGCCATGTGGGAATCTCCCTGGCTGGGTATTGAACTTGTGTTGCAGTGGCTCTGGATAGCTTCATAGTACTGCGGTTAATCCATTGTACCACCAGGGAGGCCTGTTTTTTAATATGTTTTACCCAAACTAGCAGAAGCAGCTCCCATGCCATCCATGGCCCCACCTGATTTGTCCCACAGAAAGCAGAAGAGTCAGGGTCTTTGATCTATGCCTGGGCTGCCCACCTGGAGCCCTTAGCCTTTCTGACCCTCCTCTCTTGTGCCCATGGACATGGCATCAAGAAACCAGGTTCTGGTTTTGGGCAAGGCAGGCATGGCAGTCTCCAGTGCAGGAAGACCTCACCAAGGCCTCGACTTGGCAGGGGAAGGGTGATTTATAGAGCCAGCACCTGTCCCCTCAGCAGGAAAAGGCTCACAGACAGAACTTGCTCTGCGAAAGGAAGAGGAGGGGGGGTCTGTCTGTGATCATTCAGCCCCGAAATGATGCTCATGATGTTGGCTTTCCAGGCCATTAATTCAAGGGCTCTGCCCACCCCCCCAACATTGCTGCCTGCTCTGGGAGATAAGCCTAGTTCTACTTAACCCTATTTATTCCCCCAAAGTGGCCTCCATTTCCATTAGCCAGGCATTTAACCCTTTGGCTACTGAAGACATTAGGAGTACAGAGATGAACTGGCATTGGAAGAGGGGTGTGCCTCTCACCCCACCCCAGGCTGGCTCAGCATCCAGTCCTTCATGGGGTTTGGCAAGAGTCCTGGGAACCCCACATCCACTCCCTCTAGAGCAACCCAAGTCTCCCCAGACAGTGGGTGCTGTGTGACACTAGGAGAAGTGCCCCTTGACTCCCCTCCCAGGACAGACCGCTCCTGTTTGCCCCTCACCCCCTTCCAGTGCCCTCTTCCTTCCTCACAGACCTGGGTTCTGGCTTTGCCAAAAGGAAGGCTGTGCCCTCTCTGCCTCCTTTGTGTTCTTTTGGCTGGTGCCTCTGCCTGGCATGTCCTGCTTTGTCTCCCTGCTGCCCTTTTCTAGCATGTTCCTTTTATGTCTCCCCTGCCCACTTCTCCCTTTGTTCTCTCCTCTTTTCCTCTTCAGTGATCCTATAGGGGTAACCTTGTGTTTGTGGGTAACTGACCTTGGTTTCAGCATGAGTCAGTGTGTGTACATTTGTGTGCACAAGTGAGTGTATGTGGCTCTCCATGTGAATGCCTCCCTGTCTTGCTGTGTGTCTCAGCCTGTTATTGGGGTGACTCTGCACAAAAGGATCGATCCATGGGTGTCTGTCCTGGTTTCTTTGTGCGCAGGCAGTGCTGGGACAAATCTCGCATGTGTATCTGTGTGCTGGCCTCTCTTTGACCTATGCGTGTGGCTCTGTCAATCTGTGTAAATCTGCTCACGCACTTGAATCTGTGTGTTGGTCCTCACGTCTTTGTGCATCTGTCAGGTGGCTTGTCATTCTCCGTGTGTATGTGTGTGTTGTGTTTTAACTCAGGAGGCCAACCTGCTGCAAATTCCTCTCAAGAGGGTGCCCTTACAGGGGCTATTAGGAGAATTCAGAGGTTGATGGCTTCACCAGAGCACAGCCCAGCTCATTATCAGCTACGTAGGTCGTCCCATTTGCCTCCAGACTAGAAGGGGTGAAGACAGAAAAACGTACTCCCAACTCCCTCTGCCTCTCAGACCCAATCACAGGCTTTTTCTTATACACTCACCTTTCCCCAAACAATGAGAAATGGCCATTGGGTATCGCATCAGCAGCAATAAAATAATTGCCAGCACATATTGGGCACTGAGCCTATATGAAGTATTTTATAAATAAGATTTCATTGAAATCCTGCAAGAAATCTACGAGGCTGTTATTGCCATGATTTTCATATTTTGTGATGCAATGGAAGCATAGAGAAGTTAAGCAAGTAATCCATTGTCACACAGCTGGTATATGATGAAGCAGGATTTCTCCAAAAGGGCATGGGCTTGCCACACCAGCCTTCAGCCCAGAAAGAGGTATTTGTTGCAAACAGCAGGAAAGGAAGAAGAAAGAAGCACCTCTCCTCCAATTGCTGGCATCTACTTGCAGCCAGAGCACTGGGGCCAGCCTAATTATCAGTTTCATCTCTTTTGATGGGAGGTAGCCAAATATCAAACACCAACCAGGGAGAGGGGATGGAAGGACAAGAGGAAGTCGTGGATTCTAGGGTTCTAGCCTGACTGCACCCAGGATTCTATATGACCTTGAGCAGGACACCTCACAGCAGGGCCTGGGTTTGCTTATCTGGACAATGAGGATGGAAGTGAGGCTCTGTGGGGTGTCTTAGGGATGGTTTAAGCATTACAGAAAAGATGATTGGAATGGGTGCACGCTGAGATCTCTCCCAGACCCAAAAATTGGGGTGTAGAGCATCGTTCAAGACCATGGATCATCTCAGTGATTCCCAAACCAGTCAGAAGAGACTCACATGCATATGAGAAGATTTGCTGAGTGAATGAATGACCTCATTTCTTGACCCCCCACAGACCACCTTGGATCCTACAGCAGTGAACACCATGAGGGAAAAGGGAAGAGAGCATAAGCATTTTGGACCCTAAGAAAATCTGCACATGAATTGACAATGACCAGCTGACACATATTATGTGATTGAATCACTTGTCAAAGAAGACACCAATGGTCATTTTCAGGTCTGGTGTGCATAGAGGTAGAGAGGGGGCTGGGGAACCCTGGACTCTTCCCAGATATCTTAGGTGGGCCTACAGAATTTTACCAGGAACAGAAAGGGAAGGGAGGAGGATTTAGAGGTGAAGATCTTTGTCTTTAGGAATCACAGAGAAAGGATCTCTCTCCCAGCTTCTGGGGATTGGGTGAGCAAAGGTCTCCTATAGGGTAATTCTCTGGGATGGGAGATCAATCTTATTTCTGAGCCTTTTGCAGGAGAGGATCTCTGTGTTTAGGAAGGAAGGATCTCTACCCTGTCTTTGTTCTGAGTCTTTTGATTCAGAGGGTCTCTGTTTGGGGGAGGGCTCTATAGGGCTTCCCCCCCCCTTCATAGTGGATGGGAGGGCATTTCTGTCCTGGTTTTCTGCCAGGAGAATTTAAGGGGTTACTTGGGGAGGGCTTGGGAGCATCTCCATCCAGTGTGGGGGAGGTTCCCTATTTGGAGAACAGCTTCCAAGAAACTGAGTTGTTGGGAGGGTGATTTAAGGGAGTGAAGGCAGTCTTGTCTTGCCAGCTCCAACTTGCTTGTCAAAGCCCCCAGGCCGCCCTACTTGTGCGATGAGGTGAGGTAATATGTAAATACAGTGGAAGATTGGGGTTCTCAGAGAGGCAGGAGCTCTGAAAGGGGAGCCTGGGCGCCCTTTTCCTTCCCTTTCCTTCAGTTTCTCTTCTACCTCTTCACCCCTTCCCCAATAACAGCTGCTAATCCTTCGTTGCCTCCTTCGGAGGATCCAGGCAGCATCCCAGCTGGGGAAATATGTAAAGACCCACACAGAGCAGCCGACCCGCAGGGAAACCTAACTACACTGAGACTCACAGGCAAAACGCAGGCAACCCATTTACATACAATCCAGCCCACAAGCTCCGAGCGCGCATGGGCCCAAACGCGTACAAACCTAACCATTTACAGAATAAACCCGGCTATCAAATCTCTTCGGAGTCTACCCAGATTCAGCCGGTAGCAATATGCGATGCAGTGTCAGTCTTTGTCTCTGGTCTCTCTCGTGTGCGCACACGCACGCACTGCGCTCAACAGAAACTGTCTAGGTTTTCGCCGCGCTGAGAGGAGGACTGGAGCGCACCGAGAGCCTCCGCGCACTGGGCCTGCTGCGAACCCTCCTTTCCTCTGTGCCCCACACCCGCTGTGCCACACTGCGGCAGCGGACTTTCGCAGACTGGCCACGAAGCCGTCCGGAGGTGCCCTCACAAAGTCCTACGTCTTCCAGACCCCCAAACCAAAAGAATTTCGAAAAGCCAACCTTTCGCCTCCATTCTCGCACAGGTTTGGAGAGCGGTTGGGGCGAGCGACACACAGAATCACTTCCTTCGTGGCGATCTTGGACGGGTGGAGATAGTCCCATGGACTGAGGAGGCCCTGGGCTGAGCGTTCTTGAGAGCGGTTCTGGTCCATGCGGACACTTCTGCCTTCAAGGGAGGCTTGCAATCAGGTTTAGGTGCAAATGATGGGTGCCAAGGAGACAGATCGACGGCCAGACGCCCCGCGCCGCCAGACACGTAACTGTGTGCCTTTCTGGGCGCCTGCTCCAGTCCTTGCTCAGAGGGTCTGGAGTAGAAAGGCTCCCGAACTCTGGAGGGGTAGTCGGGAACCCGGACTGCGAGAATCTGCGCGCTCTGGCCCCCCTCCCTCCTTGCAGCTGTGAGGTGGGAAGGGCCAAGATCCGAGCTTAGCACCTCCCCGAGAAATGCAGCACTCCAGCCCCCACCCCACCCTCCGAACCCCCTCCGCGCGCTGCCTTCCCTCGGGTGTCCTTCTCCTGCCCCCATCTCGATTCTCCCGAGTCTCTCCTTCGTACCCCTTTTCCTAGCCCCCTCCTCACGCCCCCCTGCCTCCTGTGTTTTCCTTCCCCCAATCGCCCCCCACCCCGCCTGATTCCGAGGGGCGGGAGCGCATTGGGCTGCGCGCGGGTGGGGGCGCCAGCTTCGCGTAGCCGCTCTGACGCCGCCGCCGCCGCCCTCCGCAGCCTAGCCCGCGCCCCGCGGCAGCTCCGCAGTGCACTCGCCTGCCGCCGCTCCGCCAGCCCCACTGCCCGCCTGCCCGCCGGGTGGGCCCTGGGCGAGCCACTAACGCCCGCCGAGAGGGTCATGAGCCTGAGTGCCCCGGGGCGCCGTACAGAAAGCGAGCGAAGATAGCGACCTCGCGCCCCCCCTGGACCCAGCTGCCTTGCCGCGCGTCTCCCGCGTCCGCACACCCTCTGTCCTTTCCTCGGGCCCCGCCGCCGCCATGGCCACCCTGCTCCGCAGCAAGCTGTCCAATGTGGCCACGTCCGTGTCCAACAAGTCCCAGGCCAAGGTGAGCGGCATCTTTGCCAGGATGGGGTTTCAGGCGGCCACGGATGAGGAGGCCGTGGGCTTCGCGCACTGCGACGACCTCGACTTTGAGCACCGTCAGGGCCTTCAGATGGACATCCTGAAAGCCGAGGGCGAGCCTGGCGGGGAGGAGGGCGCCGAACCGCCCGTCGAAGGAGATATCCACTACCAGCGCGGGGGCGGCGCGCCCCTGCCGCCCTCGGGCTCCAAGGATCAGGCCGTGGGGGCTGGTGGAGAGTTCGGGGGACAAGACAAGCCCAAGATCACGGCGTGGGAGGCGGGCTGGAATGTGACCAACGCTATCCAGGTGAGCCCGGGATTCCCAAGTCTGCCTGCCGCCCCCACCCCAGCTCTGGCACCAGGTTGCCCACAGTTGAGTCCCCCTCTCCAGCCTGAAGGTTCCCTTCGCCCTTCGATCCCAGCCCACCGCGGGGATCTACGCCCCCAGGCGGTGTCTTGGGTCAACCCCTAGGCCGCCTCAGCCGCTGCAATGCCAGGCTGAGGTTTTGCCGGAGCCAGGAGCCCTGAGCCCTGAGACCAGGCAAAAGCCAGGAGGGAGGAGAGAGGGGGAAAGAGGGGTGAGGGAGAAAGAAAATCAGGATTGGAGGGAACAGTGTCGCCTGGGACTCCGGAATGGATTCACAGCTGCCTTTTCTGGAGGGATGGAGAAAGCCAAATCGCTAAGCTGGGAATCTCCGTGCCCATCCACGAATAGAACAGCTTACGCGGTACACCGGCAGGCACACGTGCCCACACCCCCGTCCCCACGAATCAACACGGGGGCACAAGTGCACACGACATGCTTCTGTCAGTTGGGTAGGATTATCCCCCAAAGTCACCTTCCTACATCACCGCATCTCCCTGCACACAGCAGCACATGCCTTTACATGCCAACCACACAGACACACACACAGCCCCCTTTGAGCACAACACATCCATATATGAAGAGTTATGCAGACAGGCTTGGGCCCTTGCCCTCAGTCCGGCCCTGCAGGGGACATATAGACGTACACAAACGTATGCACACACGTGCACCTACACAAGCACGTAAGTCTGTGGTACCTCAGCGCTTCCAATGCACAAACTCATCCCTCTCGTTCGAAATCCCGGTTGCACCAAAAAGAGGCCACCAGCTTCTCTTCGAGTGACCCTGGTGAAGCCAGGCTAGATGCTCGGACCGCCTCGAGTCCCAGGCCCACAGCCCTTTCACCCCTAGTCTCAATCCCCCACTCCCCACCAGGCGGCGCCGGGCTGAGCCGGGAGCGGGTGTGGAGTGGGCACAACGACCCCGGGGGCTGGCTGAGGCGGGAAGGCCGCGGCTCGGGGAGCAGAGGAGGTCTAAGCCCCAGAAGCCCGCAGACCCTGCGGCTTGGCTCCCCCGGCGTCAACCGAGTGCACGCTCGTTGTGGCGCAGGACGTGGACTTCCCGGGATTTGGAGGCCGCCGAAGGGTTGCTCGGGGACCAGGGCTCCACGGGGCTGCGCGGGGCTGCGCACTAAGCGACCACACTCGCGGTGCCCTGGCTCCTGAGCCTGGGGAAGCGCCAAGCAGTAGCTGGGACCCCGGACCGCACCCGCCTCGGTTGCCGCCGGTGCCTTCATCTGGCAAGTCTCTGAAGGGCCCGTTCAGTAGGCCCGTAAAGAGACCCGGGTGGTGAAACTGGAGGCCCGCAGGTCGCAGGAACCCCAAATTTCGTTACCTTTTCTTTTCTATGTGGATTCTAACCCCTCCTTTCACAGCTCTGCCGCGGGCTCCTTAGCTGCTGGTCCTAGATTCCTGCTTGATTCCGCGGGTTAGGCAGCACTGGCGCTGTACACAGGCGGCAGATCCGGCTTGCTTAATCCCCTTCTTTAGGACTCTGACGCGACTCGGGCCCTGCCCTAAAACTCCCTACATCGGACCTTGTCTTCCCCTGTCCCCGAGCCTCTGACCTCACTTCCACCATTCCCCACCTGGCCTGCACCGCTGGGTTGGCCCTTAGGCACCACCATTTCCTTCATTAGCTGCCCTACACCCATCCCAGTTCCACCTTAAATTCCGTACCCCCCTCTTCCTAGTGGCTCCAGCGCTCTACAACTCTTAACCTCTTCTGGCCCCTACCCACCTGCCTGCCCCTTCCTGCCTCCTCCCCTTCCCCAGGAATTACCCCCCAAGCATTTCCACTCAGTCGCCCCTCCTTGGAGCTGACACTACAGTATCCTCCTCATCTCCCAGCCCTCAAGGCACCTTTCCTTCTCCGTTCAGGCCTTAAACCCTCCATTCTCCATCTTTCAGCACCCAAGCTCCCCACTAAGCCTCCTTCCACCCGCTTTCCAGTCTATACTTCATTTGTCAAAGGTTTCGGCCAAATTCTCACTTAGCGCCCCCTTCAGGCTATAGCCTTAAGCCACTTCCCAGACCCTCGGTTCCCAGGCGGACCCCGCTGAACACCCGCCTCTGGCTGCCCCTCTGCTCCGCAGGGTATGTTCGTGCTGGGTCTGCCTTACGCCATCCTGCACGGCGGCTACCTGGGGTTGTTCCTTATCATCTTCGCCGCCGTTGTGTGCTGCTACACTGGCAAGATCCTCATCGCCTGCCTGTACGAGGAGAACGAGGACGGCGAGGTGGTGCGTGTGCGGGACTCGTACGTGGCCATCGCTAACGCGTGCTGCGCTCCGCGCTTCCCCACTCTGGGCGGCCGCGTGGTGAACGTAGCGCAGATCATCGAGCTGGTGATGACTTGCATCCTGTACGTGGTGGTCAGCGGCAACCTCATGTACAACAGCTTCCCGGGACTGCCCGTGTCGCAGAAGTCCTGGTCCATCATAGCCACGGCTGTGCTGCTGCCCTGCGCCTTCCTTAAGAACCTCAAGGCCGTGTCCAAATTCAGCCTGCTGTGCACGTTGGCGCACTTCGTCATCAACATCCTTGTAATCGCCTATTGTCTGTCGCGGGCGCGTGACTGGGCCTGGGAGAAGGTCAAATTCTACATCGACGTCAAGAAGTTTCCCATCTCCATTGGCATCATCGTATTTAGCTACACGTCGCAGATCTTCCTGCCCTCCTTGGAGGGCAACATGCAGCAGCCCAGCGAATTCCACTGCATGATGAACTGGACGCACATCGCCGCCTGCGTGCTGAAAGGCCTCTTCGCGCTCGTCGCCTACCTCACCTGGGCCGACGAAACCAAAGAGGTCATCACCGATAACCTGCCCGGATCCATCCGCGCTGTGGTCAACATCTTCCTGGTGGCCAAGGCGCTGTTGTCCTACCCACTGCCCTTCTTCGCAGCGGTCGAGGTGCTGGAGAAGTCCCTCTTCCAGGAAGGCAGCCGCGCTTTCTTCCCCGCCTGCTACGGTGGCGACGGGCGCCTCAAATCGTGGGGGCTGACGCTGCGCTGCGCCCTGGTGGTCTTCACGCTGCTCATGGCCATCTATGTGCCACACTTCGCGCTGCTCATGGGTCTCACAGGCAGCCTCACCGGCGCGGGCCTCTGCTTTCTGCTGCCCAGCCTCTTCCACCTGCGGCTGCTCTGGCGCAAGCTGCTGTGGCACCAAGTCTTCTTCGACGTCGCCATCTTCGTCATCGGCGGCATCTGCAGCGTGTCTGGTTTCGTGCACTCGCTCGAGGGTCTCATCGAGGCCTACCGAACCAACTCGGAGGACTAGCGCGCCAAGGCGAGCCGGGGCCCCGCTCCAGCGTTCTCACGCTGTCCCTCCCCACCCCTCCCCCACCCCCTCAGCCCCGCTCTCCCTGCCGCGGCGCTTGGGAAGCCAAGCTTTAAACATCTCTGGTTCCTAGTTCTGATTATTGGGGATGGGGGGGTGGTGGGAGGGGATAGGAATCCACAATCCATCGCGTCTGCGTTTCTGTTGTCCTTTTCCACAACACCCAGGTTTTGGGGGGAGGTGGGGCGCATTTGTGGGCAGGGATTTCTGTCCTTCCAGGAGAGGCCCCGACACTTTGGTCCCAGTCACCGAGGGGGTGGGAAGGGAGGGAGAGGGGGCACAGCCGCAGGCGCAGAAACTTGACCTTGGGGAGGGGGAACATTTCACAGTCATCCAGTGCTCGGAATCTGCAATGTCCAGCCATTTCCAGCAAGAGTGCTTCCCATTTCCGAGACATCTCAACCCTGCGGCGGGAAAGGCAGGCCGGGAAATCCGTTTCGAGTGGCGATTTCCTTCGGCGAAGCAGGGAGGCGAGGAGCCTAGGTGGGCCGTCTTGCCTGCCGGTTTTCAGGAATTCAAACTCATCTTGTGCAATTTATCAGGTTGTGGAACTGTTCTACTGTGCGTGTGGTGTGCTCGTGGTGAATAAGATGAAATGTATATCAGAAAAAAAATCTATCTCTAATTTAGAGCGCGGTGCATAATTATATCCGCAAATAAAGACGTTACAAAAGGTACCCGCCGCCTCCTGTCAGTTCTGCCTTTTCACACTGGTGGGGATCCGGGCGTACTGGACAGCCAGCTACCCGCTACAGTCCAGCCAGATGCAACAGGCGAGGTTGGAGAAGAAGCTGTGGCAAAAGGGCTCCAGGGAAGCTGCAGGGAGCTCAGAGGTGGCTTGCACCCAGAGGAGGCACTCCAGATGTTTGGGAGATGCCAGAAAAGGAGCGGACGAGGTGGGGGATGGTTTGAATGTGGCTTCTGCACTCAGCCACCAGGACAAGGTTTATTCTGAATCTCTCCCTTCCTGGGGATGGATTCATCCTAGAATTTGGTGGGTTCTCTCAACCTCCAATTCTTTAAAAAAAAAAAAAAAAGGAAGAAAAGGAAAAAAAAACTTATATGTAAAAGCTCTATGCATTTGTTCAACAGATATTTGTAGACAGTCCTGACCCATTGAACTTACTGTCTAGTAGAGGAGAGGGCAGTAAGGAAATTCACAACACTACCTCCCCTCTGTGAAGAGAATTATGTAGAGAGTCAGCAGGGGGTTGTGTATTTCCTGGGCCCCCTACAATAAACAGATCTGGCCCTATCTGAATTAATTGCCAACCATTTACGCTCCAGTCCCCTTTGAGCAGCCTGTTTGCCAATATGTGGAGAATTACCCACCCTCGGATAATTCCTCTGCTTGAATTAGCCAGAGGTTACAGTTCTTTTTGGTGCAGATCCGAATCCAGAGGCAGTACCAGCTTGCCACCTCCTTCAGGAGTGCCAGTCCCTGGGGCTGATGGGCTGGGTCCTCTGGTACCTTCCAGATGCTAGTCAGGAACCAGGAGGGTTTCTGGGCATTCCTGGGGTTCTAGTCACTGCGACAGAAGCCACATGGAAGGTCCTAGGTCTCCACCACCAAGGCAGAGGCCTCATTTGAAATCATTTCTCTAGATGCTATCTGTGTTCAGGAAAGAACCAGGAAATGTCCAAGTAAGGTGCCATTTTTTCCTGCCCTGTAGAATGAGTGTGTGTATCACAGCTAGATGAGAGGAGAGGGAGAGAGAGAGAGAGAGAGGGAGAGAGAGAGAGAGAGAGAGAGAGAGAGAGAGAGAGAGAGAGAGAGAGAAGGGAGAGAAGGCTGGCCTATGTGAAAATTTGAAGTGGGATGAGGGGAGGCTGTAATTGTGTCCAGTGTGAGTGCCTTGATGAGTGTGTGTTTGCTCGTGTGTGCAGAGCATCCATGTGGCATGCCCACAACAGAGGTGACCTCACACCCCAGTACTCTGCAGCCACAGAAGCAAGTGGTCGAAGACAGATGATAAGATCCTTCCCCTCGTCAAACCCCAGCCCTGACCACAGCCCTTTAAACAGGCTATTTGAGGTGTCCATTGTCATCCACCTAATCTTTGTTAGCGGTCAGAGCCTGGAGCAGTCCAGAGAATCATCTGTCCCCCCTCCCCCCAACACACGCCTACTGAGGTCTCCCAGGCCTGGGAAGCTGATTGAACTCCCCCCTGCCCTGCCTCCCACAGATCCTCAGCGGGTTCCTGGATCCCGAGAAGCCCTCTGAGTCAGAGCAGAGTGTCGCTTGGAAGGGCGGACTTCTGCAGTGGAAAGGAAGTGTGAGCTTCACGTTGCACCAGATCCATCCTTCCCATCTTTAAAAGGACAAATGAGACCGCAGGCTGGCTGCAGACAGCAGCTGCCACCTCCAGGGACTCGCCTGGATCCGTTCCACGAAATCCTAACTCCGGGCTTTGCGCTCAACTTTCAGGGGGCCAGGAGGGGGAGCTACAGGGGGGCTGTAGACTGTGTCCAAGCATCCTCAAGGGAAACCCTGCACCCTCGTCGGTAGGACATCTATCTCCAGACTCCTAGCAGGCTGCCGGGAGAAATAGGGAGCAGAAATAGATGGACCCATCTCCGCACACACCCACCCTGGGAACGCCAAAGTGCGCGGAGGGAAGTTGAGAGGAAGACCTCCTAAGCTCTCTGATTCGCCGTGAGCTCGACGTCCGAGCGGAAGAAGCTGACCAACGTATGCAAGATTCATTAGGAGGTCAAATCCGCCTCAGGACCTCGGGTTTCCATCAGTTCCAGTTTCGATTCTTACAACTAATCGCGGGGACACGCGCCGTGGACCCTGCAAGCTCTCCCTACTGGCGGCCTCAACAACCAAGTGTCGGTGTACCCAGCGCAGTGCCTTGGGACCCCGGTCCGGAACCGACAAGATTTTTGCATTTCGGAGGAACCCTGGATCCTCCACCACTCAGACCCGAAAAGGCCCTGCTTCGCCCCCCAGCGGTGAGAGCGCCAGCTGCGGGTCCTCCAAAGAAGGTTCACTGCTATTAGAATTTGTGTCTTCTCTTTCCCTCACTCCCCAGATTCCTGAGTACTTCTTGCCTCCCTATTTCCTCTTACCCCTCTCCAACCCCTAGTTGATAATTACTGCCTATCTCTGGTGTTTCATTTCAGGTCCTCCATATTTCAAGAGTGGATGTTTGGTCGTTTTTTCCCCAAACACAGTAGAATGCTATGTTAAACAGAGAAATTTGAGTTAATTGATAATGTGAGTGGCTCCTGGCTTTGCCCTCTAAGTTTTCTTATTATCCTCTGGAGTACAACCTCTCCTTGGGGCACAACCCGGGCACGAGCGTCCTCCTGGTGCAGTATGACTAATTACATGTACATCCCCAACAACTATTTTTTCCAGAGGTTACATTAACAGGCACAGGGTTTAAAGACTTCAAAATATCTTTTTGAGAGGCACAATTTCAATCCTTAACATCCATTACATTTTGAGGGAATAATATTCCTTAAGAAAACTGGATTCCCAGGGTTTTAAAAAAAGTATTTGGCCCCTATAGAACTCTATAATCCTCAACTTGCACCAGGAGGACGCAGTTTAAAGCACACAGGCACATTTAAAGCTTTTGCTCAGATCACATTTAGTTAACAGCCTATTGACTAAAGCAAGTCACATGGCCAAGTCCAATAACAAGGTCTATAGTGAGAGGCTCTAGAAAATTACAGAGTAGACGGAGTAGATGTATAATCCTATTAGTATAGAGGAGTGAAGAATTGAGAACAATAGTCCAATCTACCTCACCCATACATAGTCCTTGTTTTTTTCCCCCGAAAAAATAATATATTCACATGACTATTAAACTAAAATTACATTAAAAAGTATGCAGTGGAAAGTCTCCACACGTGACCCACCCATGTGGTCCCCTCCCTTTGCAGTAAACCCTTTCTTGTTGATCTGCATGAAAATATAAGAAAAACCATAGATTGTTCCTGTCCTTCCCTGCTTTTTTGAAGGGAGTTCACTGTACACAATACTGCCTTCACTTATTTCTTTTAAACATATATCTTGGAGATTTTTCCATATAATTACACATAGATGTAGTTCTTAAACTTACATTCACTTGTATTTACTGACTTCTGTGTTCTACTTGTGTCTACTTTCTGAGCTTAATGATGGGTATCTGCAGATGTCTGAGACGATAGACTTGTGTTGGAAGACACCAGCCTTAATCTGATTTAGTCAGTAGGCTGGCTCCCAATCTGACATGGAAGTGTCCATAGGGGTTCTTGAGAAAGGTTTGGGGTTTCATCTCTTGCTAAGGATATTTATTCGGAGTCACTTTTTATAATTAGCTTGATTTTATTTCTCAAAATTAAGTATTCAAGACCTGGGAAGGTAGAGTTAAGGAAGTTGCTGTAATTCCTGTTATCGCCATTGAGAACGGAAAAGGCAAAATGGTACTGGTAAGGGCTGACCAATCCTTTTAGAGCTAACCCTGGAGGGGAGGGGTGTCATATTACCTCCACTCCCATTCCCTTGGGCTAGAAATTAGTCACACGATCAAACCAACAAGTTGACCCTGCTGGGGCTTTAATACCTCTACAAAGAAGAAAGAAAATATACACTTGAGAAAAAATTAGCGAGGGCACAGTTAACAAATACATTTTAAAATATCATATTGTTTGATAAAATATTACATGCATAAAAGTGCACACATCATAAGTGGTCAGCTTGATGAATTTTCACAAAATGAACAGACCTACCTAACGAGCTCCCGGGTCAAGAAATTGAACATTGTCGGTATCCCAGCGCAGGGGTTTCCTTGACAGCCAGGCTGAAGAGGACGTAACCACGTGGAGGCGGAGCCAACGACTTTGAAGGGGATTAACTAAGAAATAGGCGTGGCTAGATGAAAAGGCGGGCTCCACTTTTCTCGGTACCCAACAGTGGAGACCAGGAAGGGGCGGGTCCCGGTGGCTTGACGCATTGGGGGCGGGGCTTGCTGGTCCGGAGACCCGGCTAGCGTGAAGGGGCGTGGCCAGATCAGCTATAGGGGGCGAGATCTAGCAACTGCTCAGGACTTCGCTGAGCAGCCTGGGCCTAGCGAGCTCCAAGACGGTTTGGGCCACTAGGGGCGAGTCCAGAAGCAGAGGCTGACCGGGCTTAGCTAGGGGAGGATATTTGGAGTTTCTTGTTACGCTGGGGGCGGGGCTTCGCTCCGTCGGGGCGGACGCTGCGGCGGAGGGCGGGGCCAGCGCGCGTCCCAACATGGCGGCGGCCGGTGCAGCTGGGTTGGCGGCGAATGTGTTCCCGTTCCGCGACGCCCGTGCCGCGCCGGACCCGGTGCTAGAGGCCGGCCCGGTCGCACATGGGCCACTGCCAGTGCCGCTGGTGTTGGACAATGGGTCGTTCCAGGCTCGCGCCGGCTGGGCGTGCCCAGGGCCGGACCCCGGCCCCGAGCCGCGCCTGCAGTTCCGCGCTGTGTGCGCCCGCGGGCGTGGCGGGGCTCGGGGCGGGGCGGGCCCGCAGGTGGGCAACGCGTTGGGCAGCTTGGAACCTCTGCGTTGGATGCTGCGCTCACCCTTCGACCGCAACGTACCGGTCAACCTGGAGCTGCAGGAGTTGTTGCTTGACTACAGCTTCCAGCATCTAGGGGTCTCCTCGCAGGTGAAGGCCGGGGTGGGCTTGAGGGGAGGTGCGCGGTTCTGTCTTCCTTCTGTCTTCCGTCTGTCTGCTTTCCCACAGGTAGTTACTCCAGTATCTCTTGTCATTTAATCAGTCGGTTAGGTATTAAGCACCTAACATGTGCAAGCTCTGTGCTAGGCGCTTGGACTATAGCAGTTAAAAAAAATGGCTTTTTTTTTTTTTTAATTAGAGCACGCATTCGCTCATTAGCAAATGTGCATGGAGCCCCATCTGTGCAAGGCACTTTTCCAGGCGTTTGGAATACATCCGTGATGGCGCCACAGAACTTTCTGTGCTTATGGACCCAGTTTGGAAAGACATTCTGTTTTGAAAAGACAATGATCAGTAGAATTAGTACTGTGACAAGCTAGAAGAAAAGAAGATCAGTAAGATCTCAGGGTAGGACTCTTGGAGATGGTGATGTTTGAACAGGGAATTGAAGTTGATTGAGGGAACTAACCACCTGGACACACCTGGACCTGAACATCTGGAGACATAGTATGCAGACTGAGGGAACAGTGAAAAGGCCTTGAGACAGGAGTGTGCCCAGATTCTAACTGTAGGGCAGCCAGAATGAGGGGAGAGTAGAAGTGGAAGAGGAAGTCAAAGAGGTAATAATGCGGCAACTCACACACCTTATCGGTTTTTATAGGAGCTGTTGCAGGGTGTTGAGCAGTGGATGGCCATGACTTATGTTCCAGAAGGAACATTATAGCTGCTACATGGAAAATAGGGTAGAAATGGGGAGACCAGTTAGGCTGTTGCACTAACCTAGGTCAGGGATGATGACTTAGATGAGGGAGGTACCCAGGGATGTGGTAAGAAGCAGTTGCCTTCTGGAGATAGACAACAGAGCAGATATGAGGTACAGTTGGCATGGGGTTTAATTTAACCTTAAATTGACCCTATTTTCCATACTCTCATGTTTTCCTGAAACAGCTTTCAGTAGAGATGAGGTGATTATTTTTCATTTGCTTCTGGTCAGGTTTTAAAATGGAGAACAAAAGTAAATTCAGTCCTTGCAATAGGATTTTGGTTTCTTATATGCTTTAAAAAAGCATATTCTTTTATCACCCATTTTTTTCTTTCAAAGTAGGGCTGTGTTGATCATCCCATAGTTTTGACAGAAGCTGTGTGCAACCCTCTGTATTCACGACAAATGATGTCTGAGCTGCTTTTTGAGTGCTACGGGATTCCCAAGGTTGCCTATGGAATTGACAGCCTCTTCAGCTTCTACCACAATAAGCCAAAGCACTTGACTTCCACTGGACTCATCATCTCATCTGGATACCAGTGTACACATATTTTACCCATCTTAGAAGGGAGGTGAGTTGTGCTGATGGCATTGAGTACTGATTTGAGAAGCATTCAGGAAACATTCACTGAGTGCCTACTTAAAAAGTAGCATGAGAAGAGTAAGTCCTGGACTGTTAGGCACTTGTGGGTTTAGCTCTGACCTACGCACCTGACTATGGGTCAGTCACTTTACTTCCCATCTTTTGTGACCTCCCAGAAGGAGGAGTTGGGGTAGATGGTTTTGAAGTCCAGCTCCAATATTCTAAAATTGTGTGATTCTGATTTATGGTGAGACCGCTAACACAGCACCTGCAGGTAGTAGGCACGCAATAAAAATATTTATTGAATAAATTTAATTTACATCTTTGTGTTCTGGAGTCACTTTTTTTCAATTGAGCTTTTTTTTTTTTTTTAATTTTAAAGCTCCGTAATCACTCTGGTTTAGACCTTTTTAGGTACAGTGTCTGGCACATCATAGGTACTTAATAAATATTTCTGAGCTGAATACAAGATGGGGATGGTTTCTATCATGTAACTGGCCTGTTACTGACAAGAGACTAGTCTAGTATCGTGCTCTCTTAAAATGGTTTCCCATTGAGTATGAGGTTGTGTAATAGGAAAGGAGTTGGCTTTGGAGTTGAATACCTAGAGTTGTAGCCCTGCTAAGGGTGCGCTCCTTAACTTCTTCATTTAGTTCCCTTACATGTAAAATTGGAAAAAATAGATTTCTCAGAGTTGCCCCAAGGATGAAATGAGATGATGTAGGTGATGGCACTTTATAAATTGTAAAACAGTTTGAATATTTAAGTCAGAATAAATACTGTTGAATTTATTGAGACTTGTAGTGGGCTTTTTCTCTTGAAGTTTTTACAAAATTGTTTGAAGGGAGAAGTAATTATTAGACATTACAAAGCATTTCTGATGAATGGAGTTTGCTATTTTATGTAAACAAAATGTGCAGAAGCTAAAAGTAGCATCATATTATTTTTATGCTTTGTTGAATTTTTTTTTTTAACCTGAAAGCTAAGAAATAATCAGGTTGGAGCATATTCTGTTCTCTGCTGGCATCTGCTGGTGAGTTGTGATAGCAGTGACATTTTAGCAGCAAGTTCTAGTGCTCTACTGCTTACTTTCTCCACATTAAGAAAGAATTCTCCAGAAAAACATCGAATGGTTTCACTTATAGGAGGAATATAGGGGAACCAAATAAGAGGGAGACATTCAGTGAGGGAGAGGGAGGATAAGAGCTCAAAACGGGGGAGAAAAGAGCACAAGGGACTATGGTGACGGTTCATGGGTGAATCGGTGGTGGGTAACCTATGGGGAATATACAGTAATGTAAAAGATATAAATAATAATAATAATAATAATAATAATAAAGAATTCTCTTCCCCTTCAGTTCATGTGAGTGGGATCTGATACTCTTACGAGACTGCGATAAGCCCAGATGTGTGCAGTTACTTTATGTGTTTGCTTCAATCAGAGTGTCTGGGGGAGGAGTTTTCAAACTGGGTTATGCTAGAGTTACTTGGGAAACTCCTTAAAAGAAATATTCCCAAGCCCACCCTAGAACCAATGAACCTTGGGAATTGGCATGTTTAACATTTTCCCCGACGAATTGGAGGATACTTGGTCCCAGGACCACAGTGATAAATACATGACAAATCACATAGGGTCTGACTTCAGAGTCTGTGTTCTTCCCATTGAACTTCGCTCCCTTTTGAGACTCTTGGGAGAAGTTAGACAGCTGTGTGTCTGGGCTGGACTGGGAATTCTTGCGTTGGGTAAGCAGCTGGAGCAAGGGAACTTTAAAGTCCCTTCCAATTGTAAGGTTTAATGTTCTCCCAGCTAGTTTGTATCTTCCTCATTCTTCTACATTAAATTATACTGTTTCTCCTCAAGGTTCTCCTTAGTCTCTTCTTTGTGATGCCAATAATTTCAGTCCCTTCTATTCCTTGGTGGTAGGTTGGATGCTAAAAACTGCAAGCGCATCAATCTTGGAGGAAGCCAAGCAGCTGGCTACCTCCAGCGTCTCCTCCAGCTGAAGTACCCTGGGCACCTGGCCGCCATCACACTGAGCCGCATGGAGGAGATCCTGCATGAGCACAGCTACGTCGCCGAGGACTACGTAGAAGGTAACGAAGAGGACATTTGCTGTGGTTTTTGGATAGTGTCCACCTTTCCTTAAATTGTTTCCAGGATGGCGCTCTTGCTCACTTTTTGGCTTTTCAGCTCCCCCTTTCTCTTTTGGTATTTATTCTCAAACTGTTTAATAAACTGATAACTGCCATGTGTAGGTTCCTTTTCAAAATGACTTTGGATATTCTAGCTCCTCTGCCATTCCATATAAACATTAGGTTCAGCTTATCCATATTTACAAAAAATTTCTTTTGCAATTTTGGTTGAAATTATATTAAATCTGTTGATGAGATTAAATATGAAACAATTTTCTCTATATAAATCCCAATGTAATATTAAATCCAGATTGGGGAGAATTGACATTTTTCACTGTTGAGTCTTCCAACTTATGGACATAGTGTGTCTTTCCATTTATCAAGGTCTTTTTTGATATCTTTCATCAGCATTTTATAGTTTGTACCTTATAGATAATATCGCTTATTGGATTTATATCCAGGTGTTTATTTTTAAATTTCAGTTTGTAGTTGCTCATTGCTAGTGTATAGAAACGCAATTAATCTTTATGTATTAATCCTGTATTCTGTGACTTTGTTAAGTTTATTCTAGCCTTTTTATTGATTTCTTGGGGGAATTCCTTCCTCTATGTTGACATGTCATCCATAAGTAGAGGCAGTTTGATTTCTTCCTTTCCAATCTGTTCTACTCTTATTTTTCTTGCCTTACTTCACTGGCTCAGACTCCCAATGTAGTGTTGAATAGGAGCGTGGACACCCTTGATTTGTTCCCAATTCCTGATCTTGGGGTGGTGGGGAGAAGCACTGAGTCTTTGGCCCTTGAGTATATGTTGTATCTTGGAGTTTTTATAGATGCCCTTGCTCAACTGGAGCCAGTGTTCTTCAGTTTCTGGTTCTGTTGAGCATTTTTATCATGAATTGATTTTGAATTTTATGAAATTTTTTTCTGCATCAATTGATATCATCCTGTGGTGTCTCTGCCTTGGATGATTCATGTGGAGATTATGATTACTTTTCAAATACTGAACTCTAATCTTGATGTTTTTTATAAACCCCACTTTATCATGTATATTATTCTTTTTCTATATTGCTGGATTTGATTTGATAGTATTTTGTGGGGTTTTATATCTCTTTTCATGAGGGATATTGACCAATAGTTTCCGTACACTGTATCTGTCTAGTTTTGGTGTTGGGTGATACTGGTCTTGTTAGATGGGTTTACATTCCAGGAAAGATTAAGTAAATGATTGAAGTTTTCTTTTTTCTTTAAATATTTAATAAAATTCTCTAGTGAAACTATTTGAGCTAGGGGAATTCTTTTTCTGAAGGCTTTTAACTGTGAATTCAGTTTCTTTCATACACATAAGACTTCAGGTAATCTCTGGTTTTTTTTCTTTTTATTTCCTTCTTGCTGTAGGTTTACTTTGCTCTCTTTTCCTAGTCTATTTAGCTAGAAGCTTAATCTGAATTCCACAGATTTTGATGTTACATTTATTCAGATATTTTCTAATTTCCCTGAAGATATCTTTTTTGAGCCATTGATTATTTTAGAACTGTGTTGTTCTATATCCAAGTCTTCAGGGCTTTTCCTGTTATCTTTCATTGACTTCTTGTTTAGTTCCATTATGGTCAAAGGACTTTCTTTGTCTGACATCATTTAAGTTTGTGTAGGTTATTTTATGACGCAGATAAGGGCTGCCATGGCACATGCTTCATGTACATGTGAAAGCAGTGTGTGCTTGGCTGCTGCTGGGTGGCGTGTTCTCTCCTGTCATTCTGTCGTTCAGGCTGGTTGATGGCGGTGTTCAGTTCTTTTTCACTCCTGTTCATTTTCTGTCTACTAGCTGTATTGGTTATGAGTGTTCAAGTCTCGAGGGATAGTTGTGAATTTTCCTGTTTCTCCTTTCATTTCTGTCAGCTTTGCTCTCAAGTATCTAAACTCTTTTGTTAGGTGCATATTAAAGATTCTTATGTCTTCTTGGCAGAGTAATCTTTTATCATTACACAGTGTCCCTCCTTTTTATCTCTTGTAATTTACTTTGCTTTGAAGTCTAATTGGACATATTATTGCCTCTCCAGCTCTCTTTTGATTGGTCCTTGCGTGGCGTGCCTGTCCATCCTTTTAACCTTCCTGTATCATTACATTCATTAATCATTGGGTCTTCTTCTTTAACCCACTCTGTCAGTCTTTATCCTTTAATTGGCATGTTAGACGTTTACGTTAATGAACCATTCCTGTGCTTGGGTTCAGGGTACCATCTTATTGTCTGTTGGACTCCTTCTCTTTGTTGTTCGTTTCCCTCTCTGTCCTTTTGGGTTATTTGGACATTTAAATTACTTGGTATTCTATTTTCATTTATCTACTGGTTTTTTGTTTTTTGTTTGTTTTTTTTTTTGCTGTATCCCTAATGTTTTTAAGTGGTTGTCCTAGAGATTACTAAACATACTTTCTGTGTCTGCTTAGCATCACCTTTTCATCATGTCCTGTGGAATATGGAAATTCCAGCACCCAGAGGCCACTTTGCCCTGCCCCCTGCTGTTGGCCTTGTCTAATGTGGTATCTGTTACCTTGGAGACCTGTCAGATGCTTTATGGTTTTTTCAGCTGTCTGACATGTTTTAAAAGATTGAAGAGGAATTCAGGCTGTGGTGTCTCACCAGATTTTCATCATCTCGGTTACTTTTCATTCCTGATGTCCCACATTTCCTTCTGGTGTCACATCTGTTTGAACTTCATTTAGCAGTTCTCTCAGAGCAGGCCTCTAGCATCATGTCCAGACTTTATTGCTGCCTTTCGTTGACTGGGTGGAGCCAGAAACACCTTACTGGGCTCAGAAATACGGTATTCACTTCCCGACTAGTGTTTCCCTTTCCTGACTTTGTTTCCGTGAAGAACTGCAGAAGTGGCGGTGCCCCGACTATTATGAAGACAATGTCCACAAGATGCAGCTCCCATTTTCCAACAAGCTCCTCGGTAGCACTCTGACCTCTGAGGAGAAGCAGGAGAAGCGGCAGCAGCAACTGCGGCGGCTGCAGGAGCTCAACGCCCGTCGGCGGGAGGAGAAGCTGCAGCTTGACCAGGAGCGACTGGACAGACTGCTGTATGTGCAGGTAAGAGATGGGTCCCCGCCCTGCTCGGCAAGGTGGTGCCAGGAAAGGTTCTTCCATATATGATTCCTCAACTGTAAGATGCATCGACTAAGCCACACTTGGGTTCCAGGAGTGTGGGGGAGCATCAGTATGGGGACATGTAGCTCTGTTTCTGAAAGAGCTGTGGACTCTGACTTTATTGCTTTAATTTTGCCTTAGAATGTCTTTTCATTTTTAACTTCACTATATGTAACCTACGTGTAGCACACATGATTCAAGAGTGCGCACAATTTCAGAGTACAATTTGGTTAATTTTCACAATCATGTTCTGCCATCATGATTAAGAAATAGAGCATTCTGGCCCCCTCTCTCTCATAGCTCCTCTTAGTCACTTTCCACCTCTGCCACCTGAAAGGTAATGACGTTCTGATGTCTGTCACCATAGATTGCTTTTACTTCGGCAGGTGGTGTTGTTCCTGATAGGGAGCTGGGCTGAGGGCAGCTGTGCATATGTTGGCAGGAGGTGTGATTTTGAGGAGGCACCAGCTGGGGGGCTGCAGGAGCCCTCTCCTGCTGTCCGCGCTTCTGGGCCACTTCTCTTACCTTCGGGTCTGTGATTGCCCTGGTAGTTGAGCATGGACTGGACTGCTCTGGTTTCAGGAGCTTCTGGAGGATGGCCAGATGGATCAGTTTCACAAAGCTCTGATAGAGCTGAACATGGACTCCCCAGAGGAGCTACAGTCCTACATCCAGAAGCTCAGCTCAGCGGTGGAGCAAGCGAAGCAGAAAATCCTTCAAGCAGAAGTGAGCCTCGAGGTGGATGTGGTGGACAGCAAGCCAGAGGTAACCCGGCCTTGGGGGGGAGGCCCTGTGGGATCATTTGGCGAGAGCAGCTTTTCCCGAGGGCGAGAGGAGTATCTTGAGAAGACTGACATCACAGCGCTTGTGACTGTTCTTGGAGGAACCGGAGAGCTGGGTGATGAGTGATGTCAGTGGGTACATGGGTGGGGACAGTGATGACACTCTCCCCTGGGAGGGGAAAGCGCTTGCGTGTGTGCCTTTGTGTTTGTGTGTGTGTGTGTGTGTGTGTGTGTGTGTGTGTGTGTGTGTGTGAAGGACATTCATCCACTAGTCGTGTGGTGCTGTCTTGAACCTGTGCTTGTGCCTCTGCTGGTTATTTGGCGATAATTCAGCACCCCCTCTAACTTTCTTCTGATGTCTTATTAAGTATGTCATGACTGATTGTTCACTTACTTCCTCTCCGTCTTGATGTTCCCTAGGACAGGAATCGTGTTTCATGTGAAGTTTATGACTTTTATAGCCACTTGTAGACATGCTCAATAAAACGTTAATAAGTTGATTTAAGATCACCCTTATACTTGTCACTAACAGCGCTTTGACTGGGAATAAGCGTGACGTGGCCAAAGGCTGCAGGCAGCAGGGCTGAGATGGGCCCTGAGTGACCCACCCTCGCGGCCTGGGCCCCGCACAGTCAAGGGGCTGCCTGCAGTCGCTTGGGCCCAAGTTGCTGGTTCGGTCTCCTGGCTTTAGAGCTGGAACAAGCATTAATAAATGTGTGAGTGAGTTTTTCCTGATTCTGTCAGTTCTAGAGTTTCAAAACAAAGAAATGGATTCAATTGTCTGGCGAAGGACTAACCAAACCGGGATAGTTTATTGGGGGTTTTGTTTTTAAATAAACTTTGTTTCAGCTTATAAAGTCTGTGCTTTTAGGAAGAAACAGGAGAATCTGCCTTGTTGCTGGGTGCAGCAGGTGCTTCCTGTGACTCCAGAGCTGTCCTCGGCTCGGCATGAACCCGCTGTGCAGAGGCAGTCCCGGCTGGAGGCTGCTCTCCCGCTCCTGCTCTCGGTCTCGCGCTCTAGCTCTGTGACAGGCTGTAGACACAATGGCAGCGTGCACATTTGATCCAGCACAGGTGGAGGCAGGCTTCCTGGATGTAGTGGACAAGATCCCTGAGGTCTTGGGCCAGGGACCCTTGCTGCCATCTCCCACTCCACAGCACCCCAGATCAGCTTATAGAACTAACGGGTCCCCTCTAGTTTGCTTCTCCCAGTTTCAGGTTTGTGTTTCAGACTGGAGCTCTGTACTGGGATCCAGGACCCTGTTTTCTTGCTGCTTATTCATTCATCTTTAGTTTTTATCAGATGGAACATGTCAGTAGGTCCTCAGCATCTTTATGCCTGAGATGTGCTGCTGAGCCGCACACAGGGGAGGGAGTTCAGGTTGAAAATCCCAAACAAAAGTCTAAGTGATTTCTGAGCCCCTGGGAAACTAGTTTTTCCTTTGCTATGTTCATATTTCTGCATTTATTACATGCTGTGAATGAAACTCTCCTTCATTCATTCGGTAGCTGCTCAGTCCCTACTTAGAGCTGGAACAAAGAATTAATAAATGTGTGAGTGAGTTTTTCTGATTCTGTCAGTTTTAGAGTTCCAAAACAAAGAAATGGGTTCAGTCGTCTGGCGAAGGACTAACCAAACCGGGATCCAGAGCAGAACCTCTCTGGTCTTGGGAAGATTTGACATGTTGAATTTTAAACGATTTCTCTCTCTATACAACCAGTCTGATGAACTAATCTTTCCCCAGAGCTTTAATGATCAGTCAGCATTTGTTCAGGGTGATTGTTAGTGACTAGAGCCAGTTACATTAACATTCATGGGGTTAACTAGACCCCTAACACTGGCCAGTTCTACCTTTCAAAAAATATCTGAGTGGAGAGAATAGATCTACATGGATCAAAGTTCATATTGAAATGCCATGTTAGCGGGAATGGGTGAATTGAATTAAAACAGCTAATTTTTTTTCACTCGTCAGTGTTTTCTAAAATCCATTTTCCCCTGCAGAGATCCATTCTGGCCTTGCTTGCTATTCTGCAGGTATCCCAATGAGGGTGTCACGTGGTAGGCTCTGCTAGCACGAAGTCTTCAAAGTAGAAGATGCTCGCTTTCTAGCCCTGCAGGGGTGGGGGGGTGAGCACAGCTTCAGAACACCATCGTTTATTGGAAGACACATTGGGCCAAATATGGAGTGTTCTCCTGCTTGCCTAGCCAAGTTCAGAGCCAACCCTGCTTGTTCTTATGCTTCTCAAGATGGCTACAGGGAACCAGGCTTCCTCTTCTCTGATGTGCTTGGCAAACTCCCACTGTTCACTGCCAAAAGAGCAGTCCCGTCTGTGTTCCTGAACTCCATGCAATACATGTGGAGACCTGGCAAACCCCAGAGGGAGCGAGGCCAGCGTAATAGAGAAATCTGTTCCGTAGTGGAAGCCTATTGCCTGCCTTGACATTATTAGCTTTGTTCCTCTCCGTGAATCATAGAATAGGATAAGTGAAGTGTCTTTTTTTATCATTTTTAGTGATGTGTAGAAGTCATTTAGTTTTAATGTGGCGTACTTCTGACTCTAGCTAGATGAAGTGGATGATGGCATTTTCTTGCAGCTGGAGAAGACTTTGAAAACAAAAATCTTAGAGAAGACTCTATTCCAGGGAAATTGGAGGGTGTCCCCTAGGGCCCACCACTCAGTGCCAGGCAGAGTATGCCAGGACTAGGGATGCAGAGGCGATTGAGTCCCTGCTCATCTTGGAACCCTCCCACGCCCAAGCCCCCCCCCTCCCCCCAAAATAGGACCATTGAAGCACACTTAGCTACTGTAATGAGGCTGCTCAGGTGTGGTGGCAGATGTGTGTGGGAATATAGATGGATTTTTGAGAGAAGATTGGGATATTTGAACTGAGCCCTGAAAGATTACTTGATTTCAGTAGGTGCAGCGTTGGGAAGGAGTGTTAAGTGGGAAGCACCCCGGGTGAATCGAGCATGGCTCGTTTGGTGTGAGGAGTGTGACCAAGAAGGGCCGTGGCGGCGCATGAGGCAGGGGAGGGACTTTGTGTTGGCACAGGTGTTTATTAATTGTTAAGAGATTTACTCAGTTTAGCTGGTAGTTTAAGTAGGTCTCCAACTACCAGCCTTTCTCCCCCAGGGTCCGTGTGTGAGGGTGCAGCAGGTCTTCCATGGGCCCAGGACTGAGCTGGCCTGACAGCAGGCTTCAGACGGGGTGGGAGTGGGTGAGGCTGTGCAATTGGAAAGGGAGGGAATAAGGGCAAAGTCCATTTCTGGTTTTTTGGTCTTACAGTCCTGTGTTCTTTTGATTCTTTGTAATAGCTTAGAAAAATTGTCACAGTTTTTCTTCAGGGTCAGGACATTGGGCAAGATCCTGAGTCTTTTCATGACAGTGAACTAGTAGAACTAAGTCTCCTGGAGTTTCAGGTCTGGTTTTGTGTATTCTGTTCTTAGACCCCCGACCTGGAGCAGCTGGAGCCGACGCTGGAAGACGTGGAAAACATCAGTGATTTTGAGCCCTTGTTCTCTGAGGAGACGCCTGAGGTGGAGAAGCCGGTCGCCACCGTCCAGGTCTGACTCCCACGGTCTGGCCATGTCCATGCTGTGAAACTTGACCTAAATGGCAGGTCTGGTCTAGTCTGCTTCTTTAGGTGTATTTTTTCCAAAAATTTACAGTTGTGTTTTTCAGAGAGGGAAGTAACACTTAAAACTTCTGAAGTCAGAGTGATTGATTGGGGTTCCAGAACTAAGATCTGTGAATCTCTGGGACATAGTCTCCCTTAGAAAGAATCATTTTGAGCAAGTAATTGGGGGACTTCAGACCTGAAAGCTGGCTTTTAAAATTTTATTTAAATTTAAACTGGCTCCATTTATAGTTAAGCCAGTGTCGTTACGCTGAATCCTCAGTTGGTCTTTGTTGCTGGCATTACAGTGGGGACCTGAGGAACTGACCTGCATGTGAGACACACCTGGGAGGAAGCTTCTGGCCGTGCAGGGAGCTGGGTGCTGAGCACGTGCTGGGCAGGAACCTTGCCTGCCAGTGCCAGACCTTTCTGCTACTGCTCTTCCCAGAGACCGGTCATAGATACTTATAATTCCGAGGCTGAGAGGGGGTTGAAGTTTGAATTCTCAAATTAGGAGTGTCGAGGAGGGATTATTCTGGCATGAACAAAGGACAGAAGCAATGTTGGAATAAGGAATGCAGTTTGAGGAAACTGGCAACTGGGATGTTTGTCATTATGGCCTAAAAATATCTTCTAAACCTTGGGTTTTTAAAGCCCGTCTTTAACTTGGCAGCATATCATCAGCTGTTTGTTGGGACAGAAAGAATTCGCGCTCCAGAAATTATCTTCCAGCCGTCTCTCATCGGAGAAGAGCAGGCGGGGGTAGCAGAGACTCTTCAGTACATTCTGGACAGGTGAGACTGGGAGGTGTTTTCCCTCTCTTACCCAGAACCATTTGCTCGGATTTAGTATTGAAGATCGATTTGATGACCAGGCCTTGGAATTCTAGCTCCCTCTCCTTTTTCTTGACCAGCTGTGCTCGGATGGTATCCTTTACCCTCACATAGTTGGGGATCTGTAATTCTCTTCTGAACATAAAGACTCTATTGGTTTGAGGAACTTTAAGAATTTCTTTCACGTTTGAGCAACACAGTGACTGTGAATTGATCTTCCTACAACTTCCGCATTGCCGACGACTGGTCATTGTGTTGAAGAGTGCATTTCTCTAACATATCCCCACGCCATCCTTTATACAGGCATTTTCCTGCACTAAAGCACTTTCATAATTCATGTGGGATGCTTAGAGAACATGATTTGTACTGCCCTGGCTACTGTTGGTTAAAACAGAACGGAAACTTGTAATAAGATAGACTGTCGTGGCTACTTTGAGTGGCTTTGAACGTTGTCTTAACCATGGCTGAGGAAGTAATCAAGCATGTGTGAAATATAACTGTTATTTAAAAAAGAAAGAGACACGGCAGTAGAGAGGTGGGCCCTCAAAATGGAGGCAGGAATTTCTGGATGATGGAATGTTCTGTATCTTGATTGTGGTCATGGTTTCTGAGGTATATACATTTGTCAGACTTCTTCAAAATGTATGTCAGTCAGTCCTCAATAAAATCAGTTTTTAAAAAACATCTCAGGAAGGCACAAAACTGCAAGTGAAACGACAGTTTAAATGGAGGTGTTGACTAGCTATTTGGCATTCTGTAAAGACACAAACGAAAAATGAAAGTTTCCCTTGTAGCTTCCTGTGTAGCTGTTCTCTGTCTTGTACTGAGAGCTTATAGTTCCATATCGCCATTCTCTGCTAGTCAAGTTGGAGGGACTGGACCAGAAGGAATCGTTTCTCTCCTAGGTACCCGAAGGACATCCAGGAGGCGCTGGTTCAGAACGTCTTCCTCACTGGCGGGAACATGATGTATCCTGGGATGAAAGTGAGAATTGAGAAGGAGCTGTTGGAGATGAGACCCTTTCAGTCTTCTTTTCAGGTGCTGATTGTTTACTGTTTTGAATATATTCACATTAATTATATTTTTTCTGGTTACAGAACTAAAAAGTGTAAATGAGATTTCCACCGTTAACATTTTCCTGACTTTCCTTCCAGTTTTTTGGCCTGTGTTTAGTTTTTAAAGCAGAATGGTAATCGTTTTATATACTTCTTTGTTTTTATTCAATTGACAGAGACTTGCATAGGATACAATTCAGAAAGTACAAAAGCGCGTACAGTGAGAATAAGCTATCTTCACTAAGGTGCTGGTCCTGCTGGCGAAGCTTTCCTTTCACAGATTTTTATACATATGAGTATTTACAGCTTTGTAACCTGGATTTCCTTACCTTGTCATGAACATTTCCCCATGTCCTTTTTCTCCTAAAAGACTGTTTTTATGATTGTCAGGTATGAATTTATAATTTATCTACCAAATCTGTGATCACCAGGAAACATGGTCTGTGCCCCATCGTGCACCAGGCACCTTGGGCTGCTGAGATGTCCTTGCCGCAGCCCCTAAATACAAACTACTTGCTGTCTGAGGGGGCAGCAGCCAAGTAAATAGGCTGTGACGGGCCAAGCTGATGGGCATACAGGCATGGGCCTGTCAGTCTTGGAGTTCAGGGACCCTTCTGTGGAACTGAGCCTTCTAAGGGTGAAGGAGGTATTTGCCATGGAGACAATGTGGAGTAGACACTGGGGTGGAGAAAACATCCCAGACAGGAGCTTCAGGAGCTAAGAGCATGGGCCAAGAACTTGTTGAGGAATCAGCAAGTAGCTGTGTGGTGGGGCACGCGGCTTCAGGGCATGGAGGTGGGGGGGTGAGTGTGGGAAAGGTCAGCAGGGCTCACATGAGGCTGAGCCTGCGTGTGCCACTCAGAGGTTGGCCTTAATCCTCTCTCGTGTGATGTATTACGCACGCAATACAAATACAAATAGCCATAAAAAAAGTGTGTAATGATGTATTACACATTTGATAGATAGAATCTGGGGAGAGAGGTGGCACCTAAGACGGCTCCTAAGTTCTAGGCTGGGCAACTGCTTAGGTAAATATGACAGTCACTGGACTAGGAAATAAGAGAGGAAGGGGAGGCCTGAGAGGGAGAATAATGAACTTCTTCGGGGCGGGCAGGTCAAGTCTCCTGTGAGAGCTACAGGAGGGATGACATAGCAGCTGATGGGCAGTGTCATGTCCCTCCAGCATGAATGGGCAGTGGGCACTGTTTGGAAGAGTAGCCTTAAATGACATTAGCATTTAAGGGCAGTGGGAGGATGGCAGTGCCAGGGAAGGAGTGTAAGAAAGAGGCTGCGGGAGCAGCAGGTGAGGATCAGGGTGAGGGCTGGGGGCAGCAGCCGAGCCGTGGGTGATGGTAGAAAGAATGAGCACAGGGGCACATGGGGAGGGGTTTCCCTGTGATGACATAACAGAAAAATAGCTGGTAGGACTTTCAAGATTGATTTCTTAAATCCCCGTAAGTCTTCCCCGTGTGTCTGTGAGCATCGGTTGCGGGGATGCTGCTGCCAGGTCTCTGGTACCCCGGTACCCCAGCCCTATCTTCTAGCTGTTTCCCACTCAGGAGGCAGAGCCCCACTTTCATTGCCTGCTCCTTTGACACCGCTGATGTGCCAGGTGTGTCTTGCTGAAGTTTTACATTATGTGTGTGGCAGCGACTCAAACATGAACGACTAACATCCTAAGATGTGCGTGACTTTGACACGCTTTCTTAAAAAAGGAAAGTTTCTGTTGTTTTTTCTCATTTAAACCACCGCCATTTAAAAACATTACTGAAATATCAGACAATTTAAACAAGCGAAAGTGAAGGTGGGAAAAAAATACTATAATTCAGCCACTGTGACCAATGTTTTATTTATGCACACATACACACACACATATTTTCAGGCCACTTTCTTCTCAAGCACATGAATTTAACTAAAAAACAAAAAGATTGTTGATAGCTTGTGATCTATTTTTTTCACTTTTCAAATTATCGTGGCAGTTTCCAACTCATCCCTTTTATGGCTGTATAATATTCCATTGTTTTGTTGTGTGTATCTTATCGTATCTTACTGGTAATAATAGTAACCACCATTTGTTAAATACTTACCCTATGCCAGGAGTGTATCAAGCGCCATAAACTCATTCTTTCAGTGACTAGGCCAGAGCAGGAAGGGGTCCTGTTATCCTAATTGTCAATATTCACTTCTCATATCCCTTGCCTCTGTCATCCCAGGCAGTCAGTCTCCTCTACTTTTGGGTTTATCTGCTTCGTCTTTTTTCTCTCTGTGCCAGGTGACACTATTTGTGTCATCTGCCCTTAAATTCAGAAAATTCTGAAACCATTATTCTAACCAGGAGCTCCAGTGGTTGGGTGAGGGAGGGAACCAGAAAACAGGATCCTGATTTGAACGCGAGAGCGCGTTCTATGAATGGTTAGGCCAGCCTATTCACTTGGCCTCAGAGCTGCTGACCCTGGCCTCATAGCAAGCAATGGAGCCCGCTCCGGCTGCGTCCTGAAGAACGCGCCAGGTCGTCCTCTCTGCTCTCATTTCTCCTGAGGCCCCTCTGCCATCATGGCCTCTGCTTCCCTTCTCTGGCAGAGGGGACCTCAGGGCCTGGAAGACCTGTCCTCCAGGGCCAGTGCCAGCTCTGCTTCCCCTCGTCTGCCAGTTCGTGGTTGCCGACAGGCATTGTGGAGCAGGCAGGGCAGCCGGCCTTCGTCTGACCGCGAGGCGGGCCTTGTGTTGGTGAAATAGCTGACAATCCTATATTCAGTGAGGTCGAGTCTGGGGTGCTCTGCATTCTTGTGTACCCTCTTAGAGAATCTGGGGCATCACAGCTCAGTTTTGTTTGGGGAAGTGCAGATAGTCCTGCACTGCTTGGAATTGTGGGAACCTCCGCTGTGTGTTTCTGGGGTAAAATGCAGAGGGCGGTAGCTGGCCTGCTGTGCGCAACTCCCCAAGGGCTGGTGGGAGACGACCTGTGGTGAACCTTCTGCTCGTGTTTCAGGTCCAGCTTGCCTCCAACCCGGTGCTGGACGCCTGGTACGGTGCTCGGGACTGGGCCTTGGACCACCTAGAGGACAGTGAAGTCTGGATCACCAGGAAAGAATATGAAGAAAAGGGCGGAGAGTACTTCAAGGAGCACTGCGCTTCAAACATCTACGTCCCCATCCGCCTGCCAAAGCAGGCCTCCCGCTCCTCAGAAGCCCAGGCATCCGGCAAAGGCGCAGGGGCCAGTGGAGGTGGTGCTGGCGAGCAGGCATAGCAGAGGGGCCCCAGAGGCCCTGGGCCACGTCGGCCAGTGTGCGGACAGTGACTGCTGGATGTGTCCAGCCTGAATCTGCTGGTGACATTGGAGTGCAAGACGGATTTCTCCTGGGGAGAACAGTCAAGGGACACCGGGAGTTACCCCTCAGGCTAGTGTGCGTGGGGGGCTTCTGCGGTGTGGATAAGTGGCCGTCTGGGATCTCTGCTGGAACCACGAGTGAGCTGTGGCAGTTGTTTCCTGCTGCAGTAAATGAACACAAGGTGGAAGACGGAGGTGCAAAGTGCACTGGGCTTATTTCTTACTGCATTTAAAGCCTCTATTTTTGTTTTGTAAAGTCTTGTAAATTTTATATTGTCACTGTAGATAATTTTCTGAATTTATCCAACAATTGTGTGAAGGCCCAGCAGGCACAGGTCTTTTGCATACACAGAAGAGGGTTATTATTCATGTAATGAAAGCAGTTGCCCACAGCATCTGTGGCGATGGAAACAGCTCCCTCCGCCTGTTATTCCCCTTTCACGTAAGAGAAAGGGCCCAAATAGTAGGAGTAGAGTCACTGCCAGGGCCCTGGCTGGTGCCCATTTCTCCTTGGGCAGAAATGAGTCTGGTGGCCCAGCTTTTGCTCATACCTTCTTCGCTGGAAACTTCCAGCAGCTGAGGGCTTCCTACCAGTTTCTGATTTTTGACTCTCTCAGTTTGTTGGCTACTTCACTTTCTCAGGCCTTTCTGAAGTGGTAGGCTAGAGGTTAGTGCTGTAGGTGGCCTTTGCAGTTTGGCCGTACGCTCACATTCCATGCACCTTCGCAATGCCGTCTTAACTGGACTGATTCCCCTCTCATGTAGAGATTGCTTGTGAGAATTTTCACTCTCAAACACCCAATCGTTGAACTCAGAGAAGGGTCCTGAACTCCATCGTCCTTGTCACAGGACTGTACATTTAAGTCCCATAGGACCTCAAGCCCGCCATCCAGTAAGGCCACCCCAGACTCCACCTCAGACTGCTCAGATGAATTTCCAGGGTAATCACCTGATCGCCAGATCTCAGGGGCTTAGGCACGGGAGGCCGGAGTGGGGTGTGTGGTGGAGAAGGTAAAGTGCCAGGGCATCGCCACGAGCCACTGGTGAGACGATGACAAGCATCTGCTCCTAAGAAAGCATCGGTGTGAAGAAGGCAGGACAGACCTGCACGTGAGAGGTGTTTGCAAACCACGTTTCCAGGAAGAGGACCCAAGCGAACTGCAGCCAGCCTGGGGTCTTCTCCCGGAGTCAGTGCCTCCGAAAGTCTGAACAGCAGTGGGGAGGTCAAGACTGCTGCAGAGGTCAGCCCCTGACGGACCCTTGTGGGCAGGTAAGCTGGGATGCATCGGAATCAAGCATGAGGCTGGACCTGCCCAGGCCTCCTGTAGACTCGGGTCCCAGGCGAAGGTCAGGGGAGGGAGCCTGAGCGCTGCAGCTTCATCTCGCCCCTTCCCAACCGTCCTGCCCACCTTTGCAGGCGGATTCTCAGGCATGTGCTCGTCCTTGCTGGCCACACCAGGCAGGAATTGGCCACCCAAGGGGCCCCAGCCCTGGCACAGACCTCCACAGTGCTTTGGCTTTATCTCTGCCGCAGGATGGTTTCTTCTGAATTGTAACGTGTCCCCCAAAAGCACGAAGTAGGTTTCGTTCAGCTCGGAGTACCCACAGCCCAGGGCTGGAGCTGGAAGGTGCTGAGGGCTCTCAGGATTTTTCCTGAATGACCAACTGGTTGCATAAATAAATGACTAGCTGTGAATAAAGGAAATGTGACAACAGTTTGATTGTCCACGCTGCTGAAAGGAACATGTCAGACAGCCACGCGGTGGACTTCCCCTCTGCCATGGAGCCCTGTTCATTGAGACACTGTAAAATAGCCTCAAAGTGTATCAAGCACAAATTAAGAGTCATTGAAAAGCGCCTGAAGAGTTTGTACAGTGACAGGTCACGAAACGACCTTTTGGCTTACGGTGACCCTGGGTAGAGCCGGATGTGAGTAGGCTGTGCCACCCAGCTCATGACAGCACAGCCATGAGATTGCTTAGTGATACATTTCTCAGGATGGTCCCCTAAACATGGCTGTATTTGGGAGCCCCGATGAAGAGGACATCTAGGAGGGGGTGGGACTCGTGCTTCCAGGCCTGGTAGAGTTCAGGCCCTGGGCATCTCAAAGGGGAGCGTCAGGTTGATTGGAGTGGTGCCGCCAGAAGCCATAGAGTCACCAGAAATGGGAAGAGGTAGAAGGGTTTTTCCCTAAGGCTTCAGAGGGAGGCCGGCCCTGCTAACACCTTGACTTGGTATCCAGCACCATGAGAAGATATTTCTGTTGTTTTCTGCACCAAGCTGCTCGTAGTTTGTTCTGACAGCCCTACTTGGCCACGGAGTTTGAGTGGGAAGGGGTAAGCATGAGGACCTAAACCCCTTGCCCATAAGATGGAGCAGTCCTAGCAATTGCAGACTGGATGGAGGTAAAGGCTTTCTCCCAGGCAAGAGGATCAGTGGGCACCTGCCCAAAAATGTGCCAAATGTTGCAGAATCGATCTCACTATAGCACCAGCTGGGGGAGCCCTTGAGACAAAGAAACCACCCAGACCCCTCTCCCTGCCCCAGTTCTTACCCATATCTACTGCTGTAGTCATTGAGGTAAATCTAACTTGCTCATATAAGAACATTAATAAAACAGCAGCATCTTTATGGGAATGATGTAAGAAAAGACCAAAACCAGAGAAATCAAATTAGAATGTTTTAGTAAATAAAACTTACAAAAAAAGTGACCACAGGCACAAGAAAACTAATGCAACATTCCAACATGAATGAAAAATACACATTCTAGTGCAAGTGTGAGAACACCATGGAATGAAGGAAAATGGAGTAGAGTTGACCAAGGGACAGGGTCGTGTTGACATGGGAACCCAGAAACCTCAATTCAAGAGGCATAGCAGGCAAGACACTCATCCTAGAAGAAGTAAAGGAGAAACCAAATTTAGAGAGAGTTGTTGATAAGGAAAGAAGCAGAGGGAATCTAATCACATTGAATATGGTTGAAGAAAAGTCAGTACATTGAATTTTTAAATTGAAGGAGAAAAACAATGGAAGAAACTTATTTAAAATGGAGATTCTATAAAAATTTACTCCTCCCAAAAGAAAATGTAAATACTATAAAGACACACTGCATGCAGAGGGAAATTGATTAGCTTAGACGTGCCTTAGAATTCTAAGAAAGTCTGAGTAATTATGTCAACTCTAGTAAACATCCTAATTAAAAAAAATTTTCTGAGCCTCCAAGCAAAAAGACAAAATGGCTTACTTAAGCAATAATGAAAAATTAGGTGATAACAACTTTTAACATCTTTACTAGAAAGCTGATAAAAGATTGATTAGGAAACAAAAAGGTAAACATTTAAAAGTTTAAAAGCTGCTAAAAAACCTATTAGAAAAAGACCAACAAAAATTTAAAACTACCTAGAAAGAATAGAGAAAGCACAGACATGGAACAGTTAGGAAATGATCAAGTAGCATAAATATACAAAATTCTCAAAACAAGAAAAATCCTATTTTGTACAACTCTTTGAAAATATCCTGGAAAGTCTAAATGAAGTACAGTCGTCAATTGCTTCTGAAAATGTAATTTACGAAAACTGGCCCTGGTGGTCTAAATAGACCTATTTCCATAGGTGAGTTAAAGAAATTGTCACAGAACTGCCTTACGTTCCACCTTCAGGTAAGTTCACAAAATTCTTAGTCTTTACAGACCAGATATTGTCAACATTCCTTAAGCCTTTTCAGAGCATGGAAAATACAAGAAATCACCTAAATTACTTATAACATTGTTATCAAAATCTGGAAAAAGGATAGACCAGTCTGAAAATAGCAAAAAAAAAAAAAAACAAAAAAACACACAAAATCAAAACAACCCCACAACAGCACAAGTAAGATCTTTATGAACAGACTCCACCAGCACAAAAAATAAAACAGCAAATGTACCCATCCAGCATCAAACTTTCAGAGGCTTTACACAAGGTTTATGTCTTAGGTGACGTGTCCAGCAAATGGCAGGATGTGGGTGTAGCTGGGGCTACATCGTTCTCCATGGTAACGCCATCCTCCGGTCCTGCCATTTCAACACAAAGCCTGGAAGGAACATGGAGAGTCAAGCCCAGATTCCAGATGCTTCCATCCAGGACTCGTGTCACTGCTACTCAGATGGCCTCAGCCAGAGCAGTGCCTTAGCCTCGTGTGACTTCCTGGTGTTGCATTTGACCTCCTCATTGGGTAGCATCTCCATCTGCGGTATTTTGGGGGTTGCTTTAGGGGTTACTCGATGCACCGTTCATCTGCCTCTGTGCTGTGAGTGATTTCTTTCACACGAGTGCCATGTGAGAATGTTACCAAGAATAACTCGACTTCCCCACTTGGGTCCTTTGTGCTGGTGGTGTCATATGTTTTACTCCAAGCAGTGTTAGAAATCTCACCATGTATTAATATTTTTAATCTAGTCCGTAATTTGGAGAAATCTAAAAAGAGGACCTTTTATCTACACATCCACTCTTGGGTACAGGAAAGTGGGGGTGGAAGGACATTTCCTTGGCTCCGGTCTGAGCTTAGATATTCTTCTCAGGAATGCTTCATAGGATGTGGGAGGAGTCTCCCCTTGTGGCTGGCGCCTGCTAGACAGCTTTTTGGAAATGTTCCGGAAGAAATGCTGTGGGATTCTCCTGGCAGCCATTCGTCAGCCTGGACAACAAGAGCTGGGACGTGCCAGCTGCTTGGCCCTTTCCAGCCTGAGTAACGTTTCCACACACCTGGCAGAAGCAGGCTATCGCTTGCTGGGCAAACACCCAGGAATTGCATGGGGACAAGCTTGATGGGCATCCCTCCACCTGGACGAAAATCTGGAAATTCTAGCTTTAGTTGTAGGGGGAGGAGCTTTGCCTGCTGATCATTCCCCAGCTTGGGGCACTTCGGTAAAAATCTGGTCTGGTTTTCGTCATATGTATTGAATCTGTAAAGCCTCCCAGTCGGATCAGCAGCTTGTATGCTGATACATCCTGCTCACTGTTAATATGAAAGTGCATTCCAAGAGTGTGAGCTCAGTCCTTTATATATATAATATATATATGTTCTTTTTATTTATATCTTTTACATTATTGTGTATCCCCTGTGGGTTACCCACCACCAATTCACCTGTGAACTGTCACCATCGTTCCTTGTGCTCTATTCTCCCCCGTTTTGAATCCTTACCCTTCCTCTCCCTCCTTGATGTCTCATTCACGGTTGCCTGCTCGTTTTTGTTTTGTTTTGTTGTCATCTATCAACCTTTGTCAGTCATTCCTTTAGCCATGTGAGAAGATACACCCAAATATGAAAAATATTCTAGCAAGAATGTGAGTAAAATTGACCAGAATATTCACAAAGGCTCCAAGGAGGGGGAATGATCTACCCTCTTTTTCTTGACAGCTTTCCCACACTCTGGGTCTGACAATAGGAAAGTTCCTACAGGCTGTGAGCTACACCAGGAAGTACCCATTACACCCAGTCAATCCCAGCGTCCCTCCTGTGTGTGCCAAACTGCGGGATGGAACTGGGTGAGTGAACAGACCCTTTGGTGCCACCTAGTGGCTCTCTGGGACACAACAACGATGGTAGGGATGCAAACTCCAGAGTTTCTGCTGATTTTGGAGCAAGCCCAAATTTAAGAGCTGCCAGCGGAGTCTGGTTGGATGACAAAGGACAGGTGTAGCTTGGGAAGTCTGGTTTGGCTCCTTGTGAATTCTGGAAGCAGAATTTTAAAACTCCCATTGCCATGTTCCCTATTGTTAAAATAAAAGCCTTCCAAAATTTAATATCTTAATTTAAAAAAACTTTAGAAAATTGGCAGCCTTAATTATATGTTTCTCTGGTAGTAATGCTTCCTTTGATATCTCTTTTTTTAAATGAAGGTACAGTGTAAGTTGTCTGAATTAGCCAGAAGAGCTCTGTAATGGCTTCTTCTCTCCCCTATGGCTATGATTTTAAACTAAGAGTATATGTTCTCCATATTTGGATTTGGAATCATGTATCTGTCATACACAATTATAAAACAAACCAGTTTTAAACAAAAACACAATCCTTAAAAATCAGAAGTATAATGAAACAAGTGAACCCAATTTGTAGCTTGCTCACATAGAGAACACTTGTTTTTAAGTCTTTAATTGGTGACTTTTTTTAAAGATTTATTTATTTATGCATACAAGCTGGGGTACAGGCCAGAGGCGTTGCGGGGCGAGTGGGTTCACCAGAGATAGAGGGGGGAGCAGAACAGGTAGACAGACAGAAATACACTGCTGAGGGGAGCAGTGGGCAAGTCAGGAGAGGTCTGCTGCGCCATGTGGGAATCTCCCTGGCCAGGGATCAAACTCGTGCTGCAGTGGCTGCGATAGCTTCATAGTGCTAAGACTTAACCCCTTGTGCCACCAGGGAGGTCCCTTTAATTGGTGACTTTTAATTAGGTGACTTTATTTTAAGTAACTCTTCTCTCTGGTGGGGAAAAAACAGTAGTTTTTAGTGGGATATAGTGTAAGAACAAAAAACTATAAAGAAATATTACTGTTTTCAGTAACATTGGTATGATTATTATGAAGATATATACACATATTTGCAATTATGTTAATATCAGGAATGAATATTTTCAGCTTAAGATATGAGATATAAAAATACAAAACCAAAAATTAAATGAAAATTCTAAAATTTTGAATTTGAATAGCAAATATCAGTATGATGTATTTCATCTCTAAAAGTATTAATTTCTTAGCTGAAACATGGTTTACAAATAATGGGTAGCCCAGGATTCAGGAGTATCTAGTGCCCCCATGTGCCCTCTCAAATATTACTTCCTATTAAAAGGAGTCAGGGGTCCTTAGAGAAATGACTGGCACTAGTTCTGGCACAGGAAATAAGCGAGATAAGCCTGGATTCTCTTGTTGCATCAGAAAGCAAGGAGACTATCAAAGGCCTGGGATCATATAAAAATAATTTGGGATTTAACCTGAAGTGACTCCCACTGGTCAAGGGATGGGACAAATTGAGCACCAGAAAGAATCAAAATGAAGGGTGCAAGCACATCAAATATTCATAGCCATAGGTTCACCATTCATCATTTAGAGGAACCAGTTTGCAATGAGAAAGAAGGGAAAGAAGCAAACATTGCGTTTCCCTTTATAGTACCAGCTCTACTCCACGAGAACCAAACCGGTAGGACAACATCCTCTTCTTTATCGAGGATTTCCAGCCAAAACGTGAAGGTGATAGAACACCACCACTTTTAAACTCCTGATAGTGGCAAGAAACAGTGGTCATCAGCAACAGAAATCATTTGGTGAAAGACTGATGGGGATCTTTACAATGGACTTCATTTTCCTCCCTCCCTCCCATTCCTACCAGGGCTCCCTATTGTTCAAACCCAGCTGAAGCCACAGAGCAAGAGAGCATGACTGATGTAGCCCACACAGGTCAGCCTCCCTGGGCACAGATAAATAGATAGGGTGGAAGGAGGACTGAAGAGGGCAAATCAATAAAATCTGTGATGAACAAGATCAACACCACTGTGGGGTTGCAATGAGTAAAATCCAGAATCCGGGACACTCCAGGAAAAACCACCTTCTTTTTCATTTTCTTCCATCAAACAAATTATGAAAGTGGTAAAAAGAAGGGAGACCTGTAAATTAAAAGACATCTGAAACCTAGCACAAGTACAAAGTGTGATCCTTGCTTGGGTCCCGATTCTAATAAATCATGGGTTATAAAAACCTTTGGAAAAATCTGGAGAAATTTGAAAACTATCTGGAATTTGATGACACAAAAGAGTCATTGATAGGTTTTTAATCTTAGGTGTGATTTGTGGGGGGGGAGAGGGAGAGAGTGAGAACGAGAAAGAGGAAGGAAGGAAAGGGAGAGGAGGAGGAGGGGAGGGGAGAAAATGCTTATAGATTCTGAAGCATTCTCATATTTGCAGGTAAAATGATACGAGGTGATAAGTGTAACACTGAACATCATCTATGAGGTATTGTTACAAAAATGTTCATCTGAATCTGATCAAGCTTCCATATTTAACTGCCTTTGAATGTCTGGGATTTGCTCCAAAATAAACAAGGTCAGTGGGAGGAGGATATGGATGAAAGCAGAGTGGCCACATGTTCATTATCATGAATATGGTATCGGCCCATAGGGGTTCATTATACTCCTCTACTTTTGTGTGTTTGAAGTTTTCCATGAAGAAACTGAAGCTTGCAATCCTCTCCTCCAGCCGTGTTTCCGTGGGGACGTCTTGGACAGCGTTCAGCGCTGTGACGTTTGGTGCAGCTTCTTCCCCATCTACTCAGAAGGTATGACCCCACCATGAGAAGGCACCCTCGGGCTCTTCCGGACATACACATCTGCTCCTTGCACAAACAGCAGCAGATACACACAGTAGGGCAAGATCTCATGCAGACCATGCCACATCAATATGAACACAGCTTCTTCCCTTCTTTATCTTCATATTGTGTGTAATAGATAATGCATTCATGAAACACCCCTCCCCACTTTCACTCTCATCCTAGGAAAGTGATAAGAACTGCTAACATCTAATTGGCTTTGCCTTTTGACTTAGTGGGGGTGTTTATGGACTCAATCAAGCGGCCTGTGAAAATTGCTATTGGCTTTCTGGTCATACTTAGAAAGGCCTTCCTCACTCTGAGATAATGAAAAAAGACTTTCCTATGTTTAGTTCTATTAAGCCCTTTTATGCCAAAGACAACATGTCTGGGGGCATAAATATAAATGTGCAACCTAGCAAGTTGTAAAGTGAGCACCCAGAAGCCCCAGGACCATCTTTCCTGCTACTGCCCTCCCTTTGTAGGAAACCACCATGGCAACTTCTAGAATATTCCTTTCCATCTCTTCATGGTTTTACCACCTACTTTGACATCCCTAAACACTGTGTTTAATATCCACCCATGTTGCATGTAGCCAGGGTTCCTTCATGCTCAAGGTGGTAGAGTGTTTTATTGTAGCCTGAATTGTCTTTAGTTTACCCAGTTGGAATTTATCTTGGTGTAAGTTTGTGGTACGGCTCCAGCTGAATTTCTTTTCAGATGATTAGCCAGTTGTATTAACTAAATTTATTGGGTAATCCATCTTCTCTCCACTGATTTAAATGCCATTTTATTATTTATTAAGTGACCTCATATATTTTGATCTACTTCCAGACTCACTCATCTGTTCCATTCATCCTCCCGTCTTTTCCTGAATTCATAATGAACTATTACTCTCACCTTAAAATATACTTTAAGATGTGGCAGAATCTGTCTTTTTCAGATCTCTCTCTCTCTCTCTCTCTCTCTCGGACTTTTCTTGATTTTTTTCCTGCATGAGCTTTCAATCAGTTTCTCAAATTTGAAAATGGTCCTCTTGGAATACTTATTTTCATTCCATTAAGATTATTATAGATTAGAAGATGAAAGATGGTATATTTATTGGCTCTTCTAGCCAAAAATGGTAATGTGCCTTTAATTTTTTATTTGGGACTTCATCTCACATAATACACATCAAAAGTTTTATTCATGTATTTCCTGCACAGTTCTGTGAAGCAATTCATTCATTTAAACATTTGAATAGTATTCCATTATGTTTCATGCCATGATTTATTTAGTCATTCCACCTTTGAATGGCATTTGAATAAATCTGTCTCTGATTTATTCTATTGCAAATAGTGCTACAGTAAATAGCCCTCCACCCACATGTATTTGGTAAGAATACAGTACTAAAGAGGAAATTGCAGGACCAAATATTTTCAAAAGCTGTCAGGTATTGTCATATTGTTGTCTCAAAACAATACCAATTTACACACTCCCACACTTTGACCAATTCTACAAATTTACAATTTAAAAATGTTTTTCTAATGATCAGTACATCCTGTCTGTGGTTTTAGGGAATGTTCCTCTGATTTCTGGTCATTCCCATTTCTTTTGAGCCTTCCCCATTCGTATCTCTCATCTAGAGTGATAACGGGATGTTTTTGTATATGTTCTTTATTTTGTGCATGGAATTTTAATTTTATTCCATTATGAAAATTTATTACATTTAAATCTTCTTCAATATCATGCATGACACAGATTTCTAATTTTCTCCATAAAGATGTTATGCACATTTATTCCTAGAAACATTATAAAAGGAATTTGGAGGCACCAAGGACACCAGAAGATTACGCACAGCTAGAGGGCAGCCAAGGAGAGACACCTCAGGAGAAAACAAACCTGCCAACTCCAACTTGGACTTTCAGAAGCTTCCAGAACCATGGAAATACACTTTCATTGTTGAGGCCACTCAATGTGAGGTATGTCATGGCAGCCTTAGCTAATGAGTACCGTGGCCCTGTGGTGCCTCACCCAGTGGTGGTCCATGTCCTCTCCTTCCAAGCTGAGGGAGGTCAGGCTGGAGCCTGCTGCCCGGCTGGGAAGAAGCCCAAGGACCCCATCGCAAGGACCCCATCGCAAAAACCAAGCAGACTTTCCTGCTGAGATTTCTGTGAGGTTTCTCCATTGACAGCAAGCACCAGAGGTCAGACACGCGGAAGAAGACTCCTCTCCGTGTTCCAGCTCCCAAGCATGAGTGAGCCCAAGACAGGCAGAGTAGAGACGGATGTCCCTGCCACACCCTTTCCATATTTTTTACCCACAGAATTCATTTTATCCCACTACATTTTGGGGTAGTTTATTATACAGTAATAGTAGCTCTCAAAGGCTCTTTCAGAGCAGCTAGCATCAGCCTAGATCCCACAAAAAGCATAGCCGCCTCGCTGCGTATTCCCCAGCTTGGGTGGTGCAATTTGCTGCCACCTAGTGGTCAGTAGAAACAGTGCAAGACCCATGGTACGTTTAAGAGCTTTTCTTTTTAAAAAATTTTATACATATATATGTATATATATATATAACAACATTATTAATTTTTGTGCAGTTTTATTTCTCCTCTAAGGTTCAGTCCCCATAAAATTCCCACCACCAAGTTACCATTGAACCATCACCATTGTCTCTTACGTTCTTCCAGCGGGCGTTTTGGTCCCTCTCTCTCCCCGGCCCCTGCTGAATGTCTCTGATTTATGGTTTGTCTGCTAGTTTTGTCTTTTTTTCCGATCCCTCCTTTGGTTCCCCTATATTCCCCCTAGTGGAACCATTGAATATTTTTCTTTTTCCTTCTGACTTATTTCACTGAGCATGATCTCTTCTAGCTCCAGCCATGTTGCTGCAAATGGCATGAGTTTATCTTTTTTGATTGCCGAATAGTATTCCATGTGTATATGTACCACATCTTCTTGATCCAGTCATCTATTTTGGGGCATTTAGGTTCTTTCTATATCTTAGCTATTGTAAATAGTGCTGTAATGAACATAGGGGTACAGGTTTCCTTTCGGATTAATGTTTTTGTGTCCTTTTGGTAGGTTTCTAGTAGTGGAATTGCTGGGTCATGTGGTAGCTCCATTTTTAGTAGTCTGAGGAACCTCCACACAGCTTTCCATAGTGGTTGGACCAGTTTGCATTCCCACCAGCAGTGTAGTGCATTCCCACCAGAGTTCCTTTTTCTCCACATCCTCATCAGAGTTTGTTGTTGCCAGGTTTTTTTTAATATGGGCCATTCTCAATGGTGTAAGGTGGTATCTCATTGAGGTTTTGATCTGCATTTCCCTGACTGTAAGTGATGTTGGACATTTTTTCATATACCTGTTGGCCATTTGCATTTCTTCCTTGGAGAAGTATCTTTTTAGCTCTTCTGCCCATTTTTTTTATTGGATTGTTTGTTTTGTTTTTGTTGAGTCATTTGAGCATTAAGAGCGTATTTTCCTCTCTCCATTCACCCATCCCATCCGTCCATACATCCATCCCTCCATCCCACAAACATTCACAGTCCCTAAAAGTGCAGTTTTTAAAAGGCACATTGTCACATCACCATTTTTGTGTGCTTTCATCTTTGAGCCTGAGATTTCATTGACAAGGGCACAATCCCTTACACTCTTTTAAAATCCAAAACTCTCTGAAAACTGATTTCTCATCAGTTTATAAAAGGTCACTCGGCAGCAAACCTGAGGTGAAGTAGCATGAAGCTGTTTATTGCACACAGGTATTATCTATCTATTTCATGACAGAAACATTAATGTCTGGGGGGTAGTGCTCTAGACCCCTCTTATGGAGGTTCTCAGAGTGTGGCTCCTAGACCACCCATAGCAGCATCACTTGTTAGACATGGACGTTCTTAAGGCCCCTCCCCAGACCCCTCAAGTCCAGGCCTCTGGGGCAGGGCCAGGTCTCTTCATGCTCAGATATGAGAGCACAGGCACCGCTTTTCCCTCACGAAACCCAAAAGTTCTGAATCCCAAAGCACAAAGGGATTTCCTGCAGACCTGTACTTTGAAATTTCAAGTAACATGAAAGAAAGTCAGGAGATTTTTATGTTTAAAAAAGAGAGCAAATGTTCCTTATAGCAGTGGAGAAAGGGCATGGTTAATAGTAAAAACTAACTTTTGCTGAGCGCTCATAATCTACCAGGCGTAGTGCCAGGTGCCCTCCTGCACCAGGTTGACACAGTGAACCTAAGGGGTAGGGATTTTTATCACGCCCCTTTTATGAGTGGGGAAACTGAGGAAAGGGGAGTGAACAGTTACCCAAGCTCAGAAAAGGCTGCTGACAGAAGAGGGGCACTGCCAGCTCCCGTGGCCTCATTTCTTCTTCCCTCTGATGCCCGCTGAATGTCCCTTTGGCTACACCCTAAAGAAGCAGGAGAACGAGGAACCCCTCCAGCTTATCGCGCAGTGCAGCTGGGCGGGGCGGGGGGGACAGCGCGTGGACCCCCAGGGCCACATTTCTGCTCCTTCCCCGGGTGTCTATGCGTCAGTGGACCTTGTGTCTGCAGAATAGGAAAGCACTGCTCTGCCCGTGTCCAGCTGCAACTTGCTTCTCCCTACTCACACTTTGTTTTCCAGATTTATGTATTGATACAGGCAGCTTTATTTCAGCTCATTCTCCCTAACATTAGGAATTCCATCATATTAAAATATTCCTTAATTCATAGATACCCAGTCCCCAATGGGTAAGCATTTGCTAGAATGATACAAATCTTTACCTGCCTAGGTGGGGAATTTTCTCTAAGCTGGGTGTTCTTAGAAGTGGAGTTGCTGAATCACAGGACATACAAAATTGTCTAAATAATGGCAAATTTCTCCCCAAAGTGGTTGCGTCAGTATTTGCCCTTGATCCCTCACCCCAGGGGTTCCTGTTTCATAGCTGGGCCTGTCCCAATATCCACAGACCCTTTGCTGCCTTTTGGATGGCTATTCAGTTTTTATCTCCTGGATGTTTGATCTGCGTTTTTCCTAATTCAGAAGTTGAGTATCTCCTCAGCCAGCCTGTTGTTCTGGAGGTAAACATGGTGTCTTCTTGCCCCAGGGTTTGCCTCTTTATCTTTCATGCCTAGATTTCTAGAACCCAGAAAGAACTTTCCTCTCTTGTCCCAGGCAGCGATGCCTGCCCTGTGTGTGCTTCTGGCGCCCACCTGGGCTGTCATTTACAGATGATTTTGCATCTTAGGACTGAGGGGCACCATTTGTTTGCTGCAGGTCTCTGTGCTCCCCCAGAGGAAGGCGTGAGGGCGAGTGGGTGGGTGCTTGGGGACAATAATAGTGGCATCCTCAGCCCAGCAACAATGAGGGGAAGGAAGTTCACGTGTCTGTTTATAATTTCCAAAATAGCATCTTGCTGCACGGGTAAGCACAGGCCGCGGGTCTGACTTTGTGGCAGGAGGCGTCATTCACCTCCAGCAGCCCTAGAAAACAGGGACTTTATTCTGTCAGCAGATCCCGCGCGCCCTGCTTTGGCAGGCCCTGGAAGTTAGTGGTTAACAAAGCCACCGGGCACTGCTCAGGGGTAGACCCTCTCTGCGAGTTTGTTAGGAGACCACAAGCTGGGTGACTTGAACACAGACTTACTGCGTCTCACAGCTCTGAGCTTGGAAGTCTGAGGTCAGGCGCCAACAGGGCTGGTTTCTTCCGAGGTCCCTAGTCTTGCTGTGTAGATAGCAACCTTCCTCGGTGTCTTCATGTGGTCCTTTTCTCAACCTCTGAACCTCGCCTCCTAGGAGGACACCGGTCATGCTGTGCCTCGATGTCCCCTCTAGTGCAGTCCCATTCCGAGGTGCTTGTGAATGTGTGGCAGCAGGACACAGGTGGGCACCTGTCGCTGTCCCTTGGGGAGCAGTTGTGAATGCTGTGGCCACACTGTGCACCGTTACAGCTGTGGCCCTGGGACCGCGAGTGCCAGCACCAGTGGGTTTCACTGTGGTGCTGCCCCAGACATGTGAACTGAGGCCTGAGGGAAGGTGGGGCACAGCAGTGGAGGAGAGAGCAGCAGGCCAGGCAGAGGGAACAGGTTGTACCAAGAGGTCTAATACCTGTGGAGGTCAGAGGACAGAGGCGGCCAGCAGTGCAGGCTGTGGGGGGTGGCGGGGGAGGGCGTTCAGGGGCCGTGTAGCCTTGCACCAGATAAAAACCACCCTGTGCTCCCTAAAAATGACAGATCCCAGGACACACTCCAGGTCTGCTGAGTCAGAATGTCCAAGGGGAGAGGCTCTGGAATCTGCATCCTTCCCCCTGAAAAATTTTTATTTGGAAAAATATCAACTCTCCAGAGAAACTGAAAGAAAAGGACAAGGAGCACTTGAATACCCTTCACCCAGATTCACTCATTGTGAACATTTTGGCCCCTTTTCCCTTTTCTTTTTCCCTCCTCACACTCTCCTCAGCACACATGGGTGAGATCTGCACCTTTTTCTTTGTCACCACAAGACAGACCATCATCTTCTCTGAGAATATTAACATGAATTCAGTAATGCCGTCTCACAGACAAGCGAGAGTTCAGTCCTCAATGCTCTACAAAATTTCCTTTATACCTATTTAATTTTTCAAGCCAGGAACAATGCAAAAAACCACACCTCAAATATTTTTGTTATGTCTCTTGAATCTCTTTTAATCTAGAATAACTCCCCTCTTAAAAAAAATCAATTTTTTAAAGAGTCCAGACTTGTGGAATGACCCACATTCTAGATTTGTCTAAATTTTCCTCATGATTAAAATTGGGTTAATTATTTTTGGCAAGAGTATGACATAGATGGCGGGACGTGCCCAGCGCCGTGTCCCTGCCAGGCCACACGATGTCAGGGACTCCCACTCTTGGCCCTGCTGGGCTTGGCGGGTGGAGGGGGCTGGTCACTGCTGTGGAGGTGCTCTTCCGTATTTAATTGCTAAGTCATCTGCGGAGCCATCTTTTGAGTCCCACGAATATGCAGTTGCATGTTGACTTTTCACAGAAAGTGCTAGCATTGTTGATGACCCTGGCCCCAACCAATGATCACGTTGGTGATTGCAAAGTGGAATCTGCCCCAGGTGATTCTTCTACTCAAGGAGTTTGGGGAACCCTGGTTCAGGCACAGTTGGGGACACAGGAGAATGAGGAGCTGCTATCAAGGCAGCTGGGGGTATTAACTAAGATTGTGCACTGGAATCTGTTAAAATCATAGTCCTAAGCTCCATACTGCACAAAGAAAGAGAAAGGTGCTAAGGACAGGCCTAGAAAGCGACATTTAACACCCTCTCTTCCTCCCCTTCTCCCAGGTGAAATTCTTGGCTTCCAGAAGCTTGAGAAACACAGACTTAGGTGGTGAGCTAAAGCTGGCTGCACATTGCATTTTCAACTTACCTGGGGGACTTTTGTGGTCTGCACCTATGTGTGTGTTTCCAAATAAGTACCCATTGCTGGACTCTGATCCAGTGGCCCGGGTAGAGCTGGGTGTTGCCAAGATGGAGAGCCACGGGCGAGCAGGGTTCTCTCTAAACTGAATATAAAATAAAAACTCATCTTCCCCCACCCCCGGCATTTAGAGACCTTGAAACTCACAGCATTATCACAGAGCTGTTCTGGCCCCCCAAATCTGATGCCCCATCCAAGTCTCAGAGGGGCTCCTACTGTGTGCAAACAGGTCTGATTGTGCTCTTTGGGGAGTTACAAAAGAGGCCAACGTAAGGTCACTTCCCTCAAAAGCGTGGGGACGTGGGAATAAACACACACACACACAGACAATGGGACTTTTACAGACCAGGAAACCAATACTCTGGAAAGGGAAATGGCTGCCCTGGGGTTTTACCCAGAGCCAGGGCCCCTGCCCAGATGCCTGTCTTCCACTGGGCTCAGTTTTATATGTGCCCGCACTGCACCCTTGGCGTTTCCTGCACTCCTGGGGGTTGGGCTTGGCCTGCAGCCCATGTCTTCACCAGCAGCACCAGCCACCATCAAGGCTTCCTGGGGCCAGGAGGGGACTCAGTGTTTGTTGAATGAAGCAGCGCAGCCAGCCCTGCACCTGCCCACTGCCTGGCAACATGAGCGTGGGTCCCCCTGAGGCTGGCTCAGCTCATCTTTTCACAGACTCAGCAGTCTGTAGACCTCCTTCTTCTGGACCTCTTGCCTCACATCTCAGCAACCTTACAACTCACCCAAATGCCACCTTTTGTATAACTTGTAGGAATTGACTTGAGTGGCAGTTGACTTACTCAACCCAAAGTTATGCAACTGTTTATATAATTCTGTAGTTATAAGCCTCAATGTTTCTGATTTTATATGTTGGAGCCAGTCAATTTATCTTCAGGTTCTCAAATATTTTCCATAGCCCATTAGCATGTTCGTTGGCCTTGGACGTTACCTTAATGTCTACTGGCTCATAAATAACCTGGAAATAAAGGGAGGACCTTTCCTCCCTGTGGAAAGGAGAGAGAGGCTTGCAGAACATGGTGGGTGTGGTTTTGTGGGTCACAGTACAGTTTAACTTTTTTTTTTTTTGGTAAATACTTTATTGCGATATAATTCATATGCTGTATGACTTACCCATTTAAAGTATGTAATTCAATGTTTTTTTTAAAAAGATTTATTTTTATTTTATTTATCCATACAAGAACTGGGATGTAGGCCAGAGGTGTGGGGGGTGAGAGGATTCACCAGAGACAGAGTGGGGAGCAGAACAGATGGATCTACTGAAGTATACTGCTGAGGGGAGCAGCAGGTGAGACAGGAGAGGTCTGCTGTACCATGTGGGAAGCTCCCTGGCTGGGGATCGAACTCAGGCCCTGGTGGCTGGCGATAGCTTGATAGTGCTGAGACTTTAATCCCCATGCCAGCAGGGAGGCCCTGTAATTCAATGTTTTTTTAGTGTATTCACTAAACATGTTTAATATTCTGGCCGTAGTTGTGTGGCCATTACCACAATCAATTTTAGAATATTTTCTTTATCCCCCAAAAGGAACCAGTGTCCTTTATCAATCATTCTCCATTGGCCCCAACACCCCCCCCCCCCTCAATTCTAGACAACCACCACTTACCTACTTTCCATCTTTATAGATTTGCCTATTTTGGGCCCTTCATACAAATGAAATCATATAATAAGTGGTCTTGGTCTGGTTTCTTTCACTTAACATGTGGTTTTCAAGGTTCTCCCAGTTGTGGCAAGTGTCAGTACTTTACTCCTTTGGTTGCCAAATAATATTGCATCATATGGATACTTCACACTTTTCTACCCACTCACATTATTTTTTGTTATTTTTAAAAATTATTTATTATTTTTAAAATATTTATTTATTTATGCGTACAAGAGCTGGGGTGCAGGCCAGAGGTGTGGGAGGTGAGAGGATTCACCAGAGACAGATGGGAAGCAGAACAGGTGGATCTACTGAAATACACTGCTGAGGGGAGAAGCGGGTAAGGCAGGAAGGGTCTGCTGCGCCATATGGGAAGCTCCCTGGCCAGGGATTGAACTCGTGCTGCAGTGGCTCTGGATAGCTTCACAGTGCTGAGACTTAACACCTTGCGCCACCAGGCCCTCCACTCACATTTTGATGGGCATCTGGGTTGTACTGGGGAAGGCAATCCAAAGACTGTGCCCACCTGTCGACCTAGGAACCCAACTCTGGCCATTAGAGCCTTTTTGCCACTGCCCCCCCAGAAATGAGTTTTTCATTTTCTTCTCTCCCGCTCCATACCCCCCTACTCTGGGGAGCTGCCCAAGGATATATCCCAGAGATAAAATGCATTGCTAAGACCATCTGGGTGGTGAATGTGATTAAACCCACCTTAAGCCTCTATATAAACTTTTAATCTTGGGGAGCAATTGTGGAAAACTACTTGCAGTCACACAAGACAGAGGCACTTAAATGAGCTTCCCTGGCTGTCAAAGCTGTCACCGGCCTGCATGTCACCTACCTTCCTCTGCCCCCTGCCCTGAGGACCAGGGCCAGTTTCAGATCACATCTTTTTTGTCTCCACGAGTCTTGGTGCACAAGTGCATATGGATGGATTTTTTTTTATTTCTCTTGGGTATACAGTGAGGAGTGGAATTGCTGGGTCATAGAGAATCTTTATGTTTAACATTTTGAGGAGCTGCCAGACGTGTTTTCAAAGCAGCTGTGCCATTTTATGTCCCCACCAACTGTAGAGGAGGTTTTCAATTTCTCTACATCTTTGCAGCACTTGTTATCACCTGTCTTTTACTTGAAGCCATGCTAGTGAGTTTGAAATTGTATCTGACATGGTTTTGATGTGCATTCATTTCCTTATTTGCTAATAATATTTAGTGTCTTATGTGCTTATTGGTCATTTGGAGATCTCCATTGGAGAAATGTCTATTCAGATTCCTTGTTCATTGTTTAATTGTTATTTGCCTTTTTATTATTTACTTGTAAGAATTCCTTTTGTATTTTAGATAGAACTCCCTTACCAGACTTAGGATTTCTAAACATTTCCTCCTTTTCCATGGTTACTGTATTCATTTGCTGAGGCTGCCATAATATCACAAACTGGGTAACTTCAATAACAGAAATTTATTGCTCATGATTCTGGAGGCTCGAAGTCCAAGATCAAGGAGTAAGTGGGTTTGGTTTCTCTGGAGTCTCCCTTCCTTGGCTGTAGTGGGTGTCTTCTCCGTGTCTCCATGCTGTCTTTCATCTGAGCAAGCATCCTGTGTCTTTTCCTCTTCTTACAAGGAAACTAGCCCTATTGGATTAGGACCCACACTCACGACCTCAGTTTAACTCCTCTTTCAACACCTTCTTTCCAAATACAGCTCATTCTGAGGTACTGGGGCGTTGAGACTTCAACCTTGTGTATTTCAGGGGCACACAATTAAGTCCACAACAGGTATCTTTTCACTTTCTTGATGGTGTTCTTTGAAGCACAAAAGATTTTAATTTTAATGAAGTTCATTCACCTTAGCTATGTTTCCCCTTCATTGCTTTCACTTTATATGTCATGTCTAAGAAACTTACTCCAAGGTTACAGTGTATGCCTATGTCTTCTGAGACCTTTACAGTTTTAGTTCTTAGATTTCGTCTGATCCCAGTTGAGGTGATTTTTGCATATGGCATGAAGTAGAAGTCCAACTTTATTCTGCTTGTGCAAGTACAGTTGTTCCCGCACCGCATTGTTGAAAAGACTCTTCTTTTTCCATTAACACTTTGTGGTCCGCTCACGTATTAGTACGTGTTTCTGTCACCAGTATCAGGTGGCCGCTCACGTATTAATACATGTTCATCTAGTCTCCGGTTTTTCACGCCACAGTGGATTTATTTGGAACTATTAGGAGCTATTTCTTTGATCGTACTCAGTCTAGAAGCTTTACACATTGTTTTGGTGAAAGTGTAATAAGGTGTTTTATGAGAGATATTACAGTTTTTTTAATATTCAGTAGTTCAGGAGCTGTGTGTGTTTTATTGAATGCTTATACCATTCATGCGGTGGCACAGAAAATGGCCAGGCCCAAGGGCTGGTAAATGTAAAGGGCACCGGCACACAAAGTGTTAAATTGCCTTTTCACGCTCATTAAAAATCTGTTGGTCATAAATGTAAGGGTTTCTATCTAGACTGAGTTTTATTCTGTTGCTCTGTATGTCTCTACTTATAGACACACAATACTGTCTGGATTACTGCAGCCTTGTAGCAAGCTTTGAAATCAGTAAGTATGAGGGCCTCCCTGGTGGTGCAGCGGTTAAGCGCTGCGCTGTGGAGCTGTCAGCAGCAGCGATGCAAGTTCGATGCCCAGCCGGGGAGAATCCCACATGGCGCGGCAGACCTCTCCTGCCTCGTCCCCTGCTCCCCTCAGCAGTGTATTTCTGATCTGCCTGTTCTGTTCCCCACTCTGTCTCTGGTGAACCCTCTCGCCACCCCACGCCTCTGGCCTGTACCCCAGCTTGTATGCATAAATAAATAAATCTTTAAAAAAAAAAAAAGAAAAAGAAATCAGTAAGTATGAGCCCATCCACCACATTCTGAGTGTACCTTAATTCTGGGTATCAAACACTGTGAGATGTGAATGAACAGCACAACCAGGGGTTTGGACCTATGCTCCCTGCTTTGTTATGGGAACACACACCCAGAGCCTAGCCATGCCTTGGAGACATGTATTCCCGCCCTCTCAGCCCACAGCTCTTCATGACAAATCAATGGAAGCATTCTGCAGAGAACAATGATCCCCTTGGGTTATTTTAGACATCTCTTTAAGTCTTCCCCACCTGCTCTGCTCTCTAATTGCTCTTCCTGCAACAGTGTCATTCACAGCTGGATTATTAATGAATTGAGAGGAGCCAGAAGGCAAGTGGGGTGGGGACTTTCAGAGGACTTGGGGGGCCTGGGGGCTGGAGCTAACCCAACTGGGAGATTTTCATTTTCCTGAGAGAGGTTCCTGAGTTTCCTTAGCAAACAGGAAATCAGTAACTCAGCATATACTGTTGGCCCAAGAACACTGCTGGCTAGTACAGACCCAGAGCTCTTCAAACAAGACTGCTGGGAATTGAATTGACTGGGTAGCACCCCAAACACCCAGACCTAAACCTTGTCAACCCCTCCCCCCTGCCGAGGACTGTAATCTGGAGGCTGAGAAAACTCAGGAAACAAAGCCCTTTGTGGAGAAGAGAACTCTATTGTGTTAAAGCCAATGTTCAGCCAGTGTGGATTTCAGAGAATGTTTTGGGGTGGATTTTCCCCCTTTGTTAACTTTCTCTCCTGGGTGGTGGTTGAGGGGTACTGTCCTCTCAACATCAACTTGAAGATGCTTAAATCCATTGTTGTGTAAAGAAAAGGTGGTGCTGGGGAGGGAGAGAGCAGGCCTTCAGCATGGGGTGGGTGGGGAGTTGGTGTGGGGGGCGGGTGGGGAGACTTGCCTTCGATGATGGAAGCCATCGCGTGTGTCGGCTTTTATTTTTAGCACTAATCTCAGGGAAGCAGCCCCTTTCTAGATCTTACACATCTCAGGCAGTGGCAGCGTAGGTACGACCACTTCCTTCCTTCTTTGCTTCTACTCCTTTCTTTCCAGAAAGAGGAAATGATGCGAGTTCACACCGCAAGCCACAGCCCCGTGTTCCCACCAGCCTCACCGACTCTGCAGAGGGGCACCTGTCCCCACAGACCTGTCCCCAGGTCAAGGCCTGGCCCGCTCCTGCGCATCTTAGGAAGGCTTTGGGTCGGGTTGCACGGGCTCTCAAGGTAGGGGACTCCAATCCCTGGCACTGGTACTAATTCTGTGTGACCTTGAGCGGATTACAGGTCCCCTCTGGGCTTTAGGAGGCCAGTCAGTTAAATGGGGGTAGGAATACGGTCCTGGGCTTCCCCATTCCGTGGTGGAGCTGGGGCAAAGCTTTAAGAAAACTATTTTAAAGCCTAGCCCCGTCCCATCCGCCTTCAATTTTCTGCAGCTCAAAGGAGGGGCCCCACCCCTAGAGCCCTGGGACCCTTCCTCGAGCTCCCTCGCCAGCCGGAGCGGGTCGCGCGCCCGCCCCCTTCCCGGGAGCTCAGGCCCCGCCTAGGGGGAGGAGTCGCGGGGCGGCGCGGAGGCTCGCCGCGGAGCAGAACCCGCTTCTGTCGCCGCGCCGGCAGCTGCAGCTCGGGGACCGGCGGACGGAGCAGGGCCGGGAGCCGGCCGGGGCAGGGCTCGGGAGAGCGGGTGAGTTCCCGGCGGCACCGCCTCCCTCCCTGCGCTCTGCGGTTTGACAGGGCGGCGGAGGAGGATCTCGTCCGGGTGTTGGTCCCAGCTTCTCTAATCTGGCAGGGGGTATAGGGCAGTTTGGACAAGGGCCGGCGGCTTAAGATAATGGAGTGGGGGCGTTGGAAAGGCGGATACCCGGAGCGCAGGACCCGAGAGTCGAGCTGGGGTAGGGGCGTACTCCCGGGTCTTGCGCGCCAATGACAAGGCCGGGGTAGGGGGGCATATTGACAGGTTGTTGACAGGAGCCGCCATGGCCCGATTTGGGGGCGGACAGGGGGCCTTAGACTGGTTTGGACTCTTGGGCCGCCGTCTGCCCGGGGGCGCAGTGCGCGGCAGCGGGAGCTACAACCCGCACCAAACACCCGGGGCACTCTGCCTTAGGTCGGACACGGGGGCGCCGCCCCCTCGCGTGGCGGCGCTCATTCCCCTGCACGCAGCGCCCAGGCGCAGGGAGCGCTCCCGCCCTGGCGGGAAAGGTCCTGAGGGCAAGTGCGCGGGCTTGCAGACCCTCCCGGTACCTGCATCCCTCTGACGGCGCCTGTCGGCCCCTGGGAGATAACCGCTCGTGGATGTTCCCGGGCTGAGGCGCGGCGGGCCTCGCTAAAGGGCCGCTGCGCGTCTGCAGCTGGGCCCCCGGCACCCTCGCGCTCCTCGCCCCCGGAATCCCGCTCCTCGACTCCCGCCGGAGGAGCGCCCCCGAGCGCCTAGGATGGGCAGAAACCGCAGCCCGTACCCGAGAGGTCGCGCGGAGGGGTCTCTCCAAGGTCAATCGGAGTGCCCAAGCCGAGCCACCCAGACCGCCTGGAGTGAAGAGAAGGGCTGGGGAGGCGCTCGCTGCCGGCCTCCTTTACTGATGCAGACTCCCTCCCTCCCCTCCGCCTCCCCCAGTCCGGACCCGGCTTAACTAGAGATGCTGATGATGCAGCTACCAGCCCAGGCGGAAGACTGAGCCTAGGAAAGCTCTGAATCTGGTCCCCCGGGGAGGGGCCCGCGCGCAAAACGTGGGACGCTGTGCTCCCGGCACCTCGGGAGCGGAGGGAGAGAGATGTGGCTGCTTAAGTGCTCATCAGAACCGAAAGCCGAGCTGCTTGCGCGCCCATGTGATTGGATCCCACATAATGGGCCCCTGTTCTCGCTGTTAGAAGCGCCCACCAGCTCCCCGAGGCCCCGGGCACCAGGTGCCGCCGCTGAATCGCCCTCTGTGGAGGACCTCGGACCCGGAGGTACCAGGCGCCCTTTTCCGCAAGGTTCCCTCGGGAAGGGGCCTGCCTGCCATTAGCCGCCTAGCCCGCGGGGGTACTCCCCCTGTGCCCTGCCATTTCCTGCGTCTGGTGAAGTGCCGGAGAAAACCCTCCATCTGGGTGCTCCCCCCCACCCCCCACACTGGTTGGGTAACAAAGCTTCTTAGCTCTGTCAGTGACTCCTTTCTGCCCGAGGGCAAGACACTTGGCCTCTCAGAGCCTCAACTACTTCTAGGAAATGGGGCTAATGATCAGGCTGTGGGGAGATGATGAGGGGACGCACGGAAGCGGCTTGGTGCAGTGGAGCTGGGCGGGATGGCTGCTTCTAGGTGGCGCCTTTAATGCTGGGTTCCAGCGGGGCGTGTCTCTTTTAGACTGGAGCAGAAGTGGAACCCTGGTGGGTGGTTCTGCAGGGCCTGGGGGAGTTTCCACATCTTCCTCCCTCAGCTCTGTCCTAAAGAGCCAGCTTGCAGGCGGCTGGTGGGCGCCGGTGAAGCCTTTCAGCCGGCTGCCTGCCACAGGGCCTCCCACACAAGTCCCACAACCCCTCTTCTCCCACCTGCCACCCAAATCCCAACTTCTCACCGCAGGCCCCTGGGATTTTGGGGACCAGCTGTCAACCAGGCTGCCCTGGACCTTCAAATTTTGCACCTTCCTGGCTCTTGGAGCATACCCAACAGTGTCCTCCATCCTGGGACCTGCCTGGTCCCTCTCCTGGCCCTAGCTCTTCCCAGCCTCTGAACCGTCTTCCGGGAGGAAGATGGCTGGTTCCTTTCTACCCCTCTGTGCTTCTCTTTCCACTGTGACAGTCATCTGCATCTCGGTGCTTCATGTGCCAGGCTCCTTGAACCTGGTGCTCTCTGGATCTTCCCTGGCCTGGAAGGGCAGTTCCAATGCATGCTCAGACTTCATTCTCTCTGGAAGTTGCTGCCTGAGTGGAGGTTCAAGTCTAATCTAACTGCTAAGTCTGTTCCGGAGCCTGGGCCACAGTGCTAAGAGGATGCTGACGCAGGAAGATGGGTTTTTCCCAAAGGCAACCTTTCTGCTGAACCATTTGAACTCTTTGGAAATGAAGGCTCCAGGTTCTTCCCCCAAACCAGCTCCATGCCCAGGTGAACTTTCTCTGACCATAGGGAGTTGTGGCTAGCCTGATTCTGCAGATCATAGAAGGCACACACCTGGATTTCTGTGCTGTGCCCGGATGCTCAGGAAGCTCACCTGACCTAGGTACCCCATCCCCTAAGCTTGCCTCCCATCCCCCAACCTAGCTGCTCACTTCCACCCCTGCCTGTACCAGGACTTGAAGCATTTGGTATATAGTGGTACCCAAATGGCATTTCTCCAGCAGAAACCTGGACAACCTTCCTTATCCCGAGAACACCTTAGAGACTGGTCTTCAGGAGGCTTAGACAAACCTGCCTTTTATAGAAAGCAGCAAAGTATATAGAGTCAGAATGTCAGACTTGTGTAGTTTAAATGATAGTGCTAGACTTGAAAGCTCTGCAACCCTGTGTATATATAGTCACTCTCTCTCTCTCTGATACCTGGCTTTCTCCTCTGTAAAATGGGAGCAATAGTAATGCCTGCTTCAGAGGGTGGGGAGGATTCTGAGACCATGTTGCACAGGAAGCCCTTTGTGCAGCCCCTGGTTTGGTCAAGGGTGCAGGAAATGAGGATCGTCACCATTACCACCATTTCCTCCTTTGCATTGGCTCTCAAAGGTCCCACCATCTTCAGTTCCGGGGAGTTAGACTTCTGCCTGTAGCTATCAAGACAGGGAAAGTCCCTCAGCTGAGGCTTGGCTCCTGGGAGTTTGAGTCCAGTATGGACCTGTTACCAAGACATCTGCAACTTAGCCTTTCTCAGCTGGCTGCCATTTCTCAGGAGTCATTCAACAGACCTTTGCTCTATTCCAGATCTTGTGCTTAGCAAGGGGTTTGCAGATGAATAAGGTCCTTGCTCTCTGGGAGAGGGAGTCCTGGAATCAGGCATCAGGGACGCTGTGGGTTAACAGCTTCCCTGGCAAGAAGAGGGCGTGAAGAAGAGGGTAGTGGGTGAACAGGTGGACTCAGGTCCACCAACCCAGAATCATTCCTGACTCTGCCAGCTCATCCCTGGTGGTGATGGACAGATGCCCTACTTCCCAAGCAGATAAGCTTCCTTCGTTGGGTGTCGAGGTGAGAAAAAAGTGAGACTTCACGGGTAAAAAACACAGCTCGGGGCCTTCTAGCTATGCCTGTACTGGCAACTGTTAGTTGCTAGTATTATTAGTTATAATGACCCATAACAGGCGGACAAAACCTGCTGTGGGGCACATCTGAGCCTTTCTGAGACCATTTTCCAGGGGGTCATTAAGGGATGGGTGGGCAGCCCCAGCAGAAAGAACAGCTTGTGCAAAGACACAGAGGCTTCAAAATGCTTGGCACCTTTGTGGGTGGTGGGCAGGAGCTACAGCGGGAACCCAGGGCGAGATGGAGGCAGGGGCATTGGGCAAAGCCAGGGAGGGAGGCAGAGGCCATTCTGCCAGGGGTCCCAGATGATTATATGCGAGCTGGCCCAAAGCACGTGCCCTGAAATCTTGTCAGGTGGCAGCGCTCTGAGGAGGGTTGTCTGTAACACCCCAGAAAGTCCTGGATTAACTACTGCATGTGAGAAAGTGCTGGCTGTGCACATTTGCCAGTGTACCCATATATTAACTGATCCTTCCTTTTCCTTCTGCCCTGGAAGTGTTGAGGTCCCCTCCTTCTTCCTGAGATGCTTTTCCTATGTTTGCACCTGTTGCTCTCTTCAGGGGATTCAAGTTTCTCATTTGAAGGAAGGGGATGTGGGCGGAGGAGTAGCAGGGTGCAGCCCTGTGTAGGTCCTCATACTGTACCAAGTGCTTTTCGGGATGCTGGTCACAGTCCAAGGACTTGGCTTGCACTGCCATTGATTGACTTCTCATGCCAACCCCCTGAAGTTGATGCATTTTCCCCTGTTACACAGAGGGAGAAACTGAGGCACTGAGGGTGAGGCTTTTGCTAAAGGGCACGCCTTTAAGTGGCAGGCACTCATGACTGGGGCACCCCAGAGTTGCTGTGTGCTCTCCCCTGCCAGCTTACTTGCACTGGCTGTGAATATCAATAGCTGACTGCAGACTGCCTGGTTTCTTTCCCCTGTGTCCCCTCACACTGGCAATAGGCACCTTGGAGAAGGGTCACAGAGGGGTGTGCTCTGTTTTTTGGGACGGTCTGTGTGCAGGTCTTTGGTGAGGGGAGGTGCTCTTGGGCGTCTCAGAGTTCGGGACTTCACTCCTTAGCTGGCTCGTGTTTCATGTGTGTGCTGGACAGTTTGCAGCTTGATTGATGGGGCAGGTGGCTGCTGAACTCCGTGGTGACCCCAAGAAGCAACGATTCTTTTAGGATGGCTGGTTAGAGCATCATGTGGCCACATACCCTACCTATTTACAAAGGCATCGAAACAAAGGTATCGAAACAAAGGCTTGAATTTCCTTTTCCATGGGAGGCAAAGTTTAGGACCGGGGTTCAAATCCTGCCTCTGATATCCACTGGCTTGTGGGTGTTGGGCATTTTCTTTCTCCTTGAGTCTTAGTTTCTGGAAATACAGGTATTATGTATCATATGTAACTAGATAGAGAAGAGAGAGATAACTTTCAGAGTTGTCATAAAGATTTGTAATCATACATACAACACCCGGCTTCCAAATCGTAGGTAATATTGTGATCTCCACTATATTCTCCTATATCATAGTTTTCATTATAAGGATATTTGTGGTCATTACTTTTTTAGGCTGTTTCACCCACTAGGCCAGTGGGTCTCAACAGGGGACAGTTTGGCCCCCCAGGGGACACTTGGCAATGTCTGGAGATATTTTTGGTTGTCACAATTGGGGAAGTGTAGGTGGGGGAGGGAGCTGCTGGGTAGAAATGAGGGATGCTGCTAAATATCCTACAGTGCCCAGGACAGCACTCCTACCCCCCCGATAAAAAATGACCTGGTCCCAAATGTCGAAGAAGTGCAGAGCTTGGGCAAGCTGGCCCAGGGCTGTGAGCCCCATAAGATCAGTGAGTGTGTCTGATGCATCCATGTCTCCGATTGCCCAGCGCGTTGCCCAGTACACGAGAGACGATCAATAGGCATTAAAGGGATGAATGAGGACTTGGAAGGCCTTTCGTCCCAGAGGTTTGGCTTGAGGGACATTTTGAATGCATAGAAGAGATTTAGATGAACCAGAATGATGAACAGTCAATTGATAATTCAGGCCAAAGAAATTCAGACCAATCGCTTTTCCTTCCCCAGCAGGTGCTTGGGAGCCCAAATGATCTGGATTGTTGCTGTGAGCATTTCTGTGATGCTCAGGTAGCTCCGAGACCCACCTTTCTGGGCAAGTGGGCTGGGCTGAGGAATGTAGGTGCTGACAAGAAACGCCCATCAGCTGGGTCCCTGAGATTTGCCAAGTGGGGCGCAGCTGCTGTGAGCTTCCTGTTTTTTTCCCTTTCTGGTGGAATGAAGGAAACCCACTGAATGGCTGTTTTCCACTGACATTTACAGCAATGTGATAGGCCTTGGATTAATGAGGTCAAGCTCCAGTGTGAAATGTGCCCGATAGCTTGAAGCTCAGCCAACAGGAAAACATCGCTTGTTTTTTTTGGGTCATTTGATGTCTTTGGATGTCTTTGGCCAAGGAAGTGGGGGTCACCACTCTGTACTAAAGGAGGGAGTGTTTTATGCCCTGGAGTTATAGAGGTTGCAGTTTTTGACTCTTTTTCAATTTATTTTAACTGGGACTTTGAAATAAATAACTTGTCAAAGCAAAGGTTCACTGTGCGCCGCTGCTGAGTGCGGATGGTGGGAGGATCGTGATGCTTTTCCAGGTCTCTGGGAGTCAGAAGAACAAAGGTGTATGGACAAATTAGAGGACTTGTTGGTTAGAACGTATTCTGACAGGGAGATGGGATCTTGGGCTAGGACTCGTTCATGGGTTATCTTGGGGTTCCTGTGAAATGCAGAATCTGAATCAGCAGGTCTGGGACCTGAGTGTCTGCACTGCTAGAAAATACTGGACAGCAGAGGTGTTCTACTGGCCTATGCTTTGAATAGGAGGAGTCTGAAGCACCCCAAATCTACAGGAGAGAGGTCCCTGGTGCCACCCACTCAATAACAAAAGCAGTTCAGCCCACTATGCTGAATAATCATTTCTCATAAGGAGGTGAACAAAATGACTCAATTGGCAGGTCTGCTGTATTGACTGTGCCCCTCCTCTGTGTGTTCAGACCTGGAAACATGCTTCTAGAAGTGGAGCTCGGTGTTCCTGGGTCACCTGGTTACCTGGAGTTGGTTAGACAGATCCCTGGGCTTTGTCCAGCTTACCTGTGTCAGGATTAGCTGAGCTGGGGCGGTGGGGAGGGGATGTGTAGATGTGGGAGAGGGGCTCTGGGAATCTGTATTTTTAAAAAGTGTGCCAGCCAGGTGGGGGAAGGGAAGCTGAGAGGAAGAACTGGAAGCCCCTGGAGGCTAGTTGCTTGGCAGGACTGGCTAGAGGTCTCCCCTCGTCAAGCTCTGTACCCTGCAGAGCTGCATCTGCCTGGAGAGAAGAGTGCGTTTAAAAAAAAATATTAATAATAATTGTTACCATTTGGTACCGATTATGAGCCAATTACTGTCTATTTAACTCTTCTGGTCTCCCAGCAACTCTGAGAGGTGCTGTTATTGCTGCCCTGGTTTTACTGCTGAGAAAAGTGAGGTGCAGTGAGGTTCAGTGGCTGGCCCGAGGTCACACGGCCATTAAGTGGGAGCAGGGAATTGAATCCAGGACATCTGGCTTCCAAGTCCTTGCATGCAGGCATTACGTTCTCTGGCTTTTCTTTGGGTGAAAATGCTGTTGTGTTTCACAGGTCTGTCCCAATTCTAGAAGAACCTCCTTATCTGTAGTCCTTCCCAAGGCTACCAGTGACCTTGGCTGACTCTGGAGTCAGAACCGAGTCTGATCCTTGCCTGTACCACTTACTGTAACCTTGAGCAAATTACTTGCTTAACTCAATTTCCCCTTGTGTAAAAAAGGAATAATAACAGCGTGAGATGATGTGATTAACCATTTAACCTCAGCTTGGCATGTATTATCAGGAAAGTCAGCCCTGGCATCGCAGATGGCTTCAGAACAGGGGACAGAGGTGAGCAGTTGTGCCATTATGTCCCTGGGGGCTGGCTTAGCCATTCTGTTCACCAGGGTTATCCATGTGTATTGCTTACCTAGGCAACCTTGGCCTTTGCTTCTTGGCACTGCTTTGGGGCTCCTATGTCCATGCCAGTCCGGTGAGTTCTCAGAATTTCTTGGTTCTCAGAATGGTCCAGAGTCTCAGTTAGAACTGACTTTATTGCCTGACACCCAAGAGCAAGTAAAAGACAGACAGTCTCAGGCTCACTCTCTTCAAGGCTCTCGGCCCTTCTTGGTAACTATCTGTATCTTCTGGAACTCTGTAGTCACCGGCTCCCCCAGGGCCTGGACAGGAAGCAAACATTGCCTTATAGACATTGCTTATTGTTGTTCAAAGATTCAGAAGATTCTCCTCAAAATTCCATTCCTTTTTTCCCTTTTACATATAAAACCAAGCTTTGTTTTCTGACTGCAGTATTTTATGCTTTTTAATTATTAGAGAATATAAACTCATTATTAAAATTCAAACAATGGAAAGCGAGGTTTCCGCAACCATCATCCCCAACCACTTATTCCTTTTTCCCAGAAGAAATCGCTGAATAATTTAATGATTTCCATAAATTTCTTATACACATATAACCCCATAGACTTTTACATGTTTATATGTTTTCTTTTTAACACATCTACATACTACTCTTCAGAAACTTCCTTTTCCATCTCATTTATCATAATATACATCGACACAAATAGATAAATGTGTGTTGCGTGTTCAGTAATAAAAACGTACAGTCGTTTATTTTCTAGCTCTCTTGATGAGAGTAAAGATTGTTTCCAGTTTGTTTGCTTTTTTCCCATTACAAGCACATAATATGGCAACATCCTTGCTTGTACTGAGTCTATCTGTACTCTGGTGTGACCTTATCCATGAGAAAAATCCCCTACAGTCAGAACTATGGCGGATATTTTCAAATCCCCCAAAGAGCCCAATCCAATTTCTGTTCCCTCAGAGTATGTATGTGAACACCTGTTTCCCCACTCCCTGCACCAATGCTGAGTATTAAATAAATTTAATTTTTACCATTCTGATAGGAATAAAATAGAATGAATGTTTCTGAGACAGGTTCTGCAGTAATTCAGATTTTATAGCCTTTGAGATTATGCTTACATAGAAATTGTTAGATAGTCAAGAACTATGTATTGGCTGACTGTATGGAATTAGAGGTACAAAATTAAACCAGTTTCTGCCCTCAAGTTGATGCCTGTCTCCTGGAGGAAGCAGACATGTGGACAAATAAAACAAACAAGGTGGTTCACATATGCTAGAGGCTTGCATAAGTGAAGCTAACTTTGTTTATTCACCTGTCTTCATGACTCTCACAAGTGGATGCCTAAAATACAGGATACATGATATTCCCTGGGTGGCGGGGAAAGTGTGTACTTGAATCCTCAAAAGAAGACAACTTGATCAGAGGCAGAAAAATCATGCCGCTTTCCCCTTGTGGGGCAGCAGAAGGGACGGGCAGTTGGGAAGGGATAAGTCATTTGGAAATAGTTTCGTTGGTGGTTTTCATGTTTACTAGTGGGAGGTGGTGCAGAAAACCAGCTGAGTTTGCAGCTGGCACTGATAACTGGTTGCTCATACCTGGGCACATTTGTACATTAGTCCAGAAAGCGTGAAAACAAATGAGAAGTTTGGCTTTAAAAATCTACCACTTTGGAGCTCATAGAGGTTGGATGTGGGTGCCATGAATAGGTGCTGCCCAGGGGTGGCAGGAGGTGTGCCTGGACAGTGCCCACTGTACAGAGTGGACACTCTGAAAGGGAGTTCGATGAAGGAAATGCGTCAAAGGTGTCTCTGTCTTATTGAAGGGCCTCCTACTCAAAAAGAACAGATCCATTTAAACGGGGGGCACGGTCAGTTGATCTCCCTGTCTGTGGGAGCCACTCCTTAGCTGTACATTTTTTCAGGGCTGCCGTGCTGGATATCTCTTCTTTCATTGGAGTATCTTAAGAACAAAATAAGGCAGAGAGCAGTTGAGAATAGTTAAAACAGTGCTGACTAAGGCATCTATCATTTTGCAAACAATTGCCTTAGCAGGGATGCAATATTTAGAGCCAACTGAAAAGCATATAGGATTGTAAACAGCTAGTGAGGCCAGGGACATTCCAAACCCATCATTTCAAGGTAGACAAGGCGGGGTCAGGTGAGTCGTGTCCTGTGTCTGGCCCCCTCCAAGTGCCCATCCTCTTCCCCCATCAGTCAGATCTACTTAGTTTGGTTTGATACTATAACTCTGTTTCCAAGTCACTAGGACAAGTCACTCCTTGGGACAGAACTGATGGAATAACTCATTAATTTCACTGGTCAACAAATTTTTACAAAAGTCATGTTACTGAAATAAAATAAGTCATTTCCTGTCAATTTGTATGTGCTCAACACGAATATGACAGTCAAATTCTAATTTTGGCTCTAGGTTTCTTTTTGTGATCTGCAATATATTGATGTTTACATCATGAAATGCATGCCAATAGTAATAGGCCTGCGGTTAATGCCTGTAAAAAAATCAAGTCATAGACTACTTCTTAGATTTCTTCACTTGTCTATTGTACATCTGTTCAGAAATAGAATAGATGGAAGGCAGTTTCCCTTGTGCAAAAGCACAGCCTTAAGACTCAGTTTCAGAGTCTAGAAATAGTCTCCATTCTTGTGGGTCATGAGTGATTTCTAAGGCATTCATGAGGCCCTCAATATCAGAACAGAATACCAGAGTACTTTCCTTTCTGAAGAAAGGCTCCAACTGCTGGTGGCGCTTTCGATATCAAGTAATTGTGACATCTTCTTCTAGAAGATTCCATTGTTGAGTCTCGATCCTGGCAATTCTGCCTTGTTCTTGGATGAGTCCAAATCATGAACCAGGTCATTTAGTTCTTCCTGTGTTAGTCTGTGTGGGGTTGATGATGTACCACAGTGAAAATCTGGATCACTGCATGCTGATGGAACAGGAGAAGAACAGGTCGGCTCACCCTTGTCCTCATCAGATGCATCAAGAGAATATTTTGCTGGAGGTTCGGCAATAGGAAGTCCCTCACCATGTGGAACTGGTCTCAATGCAGACAGAATGTTTGGGTAGACTATTCTCAACTTCTTTTGCTTCGCTATTCCTCTGGAAAGAGGAGGAACCAAGCAGAAGTAACAGTCTTTTATGTGGTTGCTTGGCTCTCTCCACACCGTGAGGACTGCAAATGGCATTGATGATGTTTTGCCATTTAACCACTGTGAAAGCTGTGTTGTACAGGTAGCACAGTAATATGCGGGACCCAAGGCTTGTCTTGGTCACCAACCTTGCATCCGAAGTAAAGATGATAAGCCTTCTTCACTTGAGAAGTGATACTTTTCTTCTGGTTGGTAATATCACTTCCCACAAATAGAGCAGAAATGGTCCACGCTATTAACACACTTTCAAAGCATGACTGTTCTGTATTGTGCCTAAATGAATAAAATAATAACAGTTCTATGGAACAGTAGCTTGAACTGTCTTGCACAGTCTGAAATATTTTCAATGCTCAACCTTTCCGATAGGGCTTTATATAGTGCATTGATGACGTTAGCTTACTTCAGCAGCTGCCTGGCAGTAGTATTGCATTACATCAGAAAATGATGCAGTCAACTCTGGATGATGTGTGCATGATGGTATTATGCAATGTGATGCAATATTACATCATTCTAGGCTGATTTAGGATGTTGTTGCAGTCCTACTGGATAAATTTCCACGTTGAAACATGTAAAATGAATTATATGAAATATCTTCAAAACGAGAGCTAATAAAAAATTTTCAGGGTTATATTCATGTTCAGCACATCAAGATACTACATATTAGGGCCTTTTTAAGTCAGTAATAATCTCACTGTTGACCAGTGTTTTCAGTCTCTTGGTCTCCCACCCTCCTGTACATCTCCTCTTATTTACTGAATGCCTGCCTGGTGCCAGCTGGCTATGTGGCAGGGTGCATAGGTGATTACCATGTATCCTTTGTCTTCCAAGAGTGTCTAGCCCAATGGAAGAGGCAGATATGAAACTAATGGTCATGACAGAGTCTTGAGTGCCACAATGGAGAGGTGGTCAAATGTGCTGAAACTGAAAAGGAGAGAGAAACCCATTTGGCACAGGGTAGATAAAGAACAAGGGCATCAGAGGAGCATTGAGATATAGTGTCAATGAGACACAGGTCAAATGCTGGTTGTAGTGCCTGGAAACAGCATAAGAGGTGAGTGTTGTATAATGAACTGTATGGGATTTATAGTAGAGAATCTGGGTTAAATCCTCATTCTTCCACAGTTGTGACTTTGGTAATGTCCAGATGAACCTCCATTTCCTAATCTATGTAGTGAGAATAATGATACCTGTTTCTAAAGGTTCATTATGGAGATGTAAGTTTATTTGTGTGTAGTATTTGGCTCATACTAGAGTCTCAGCAGATGGTGGATATCATCATGGAGATGTGATGCCATTAGACCCGTTCGGTGTGGCTGGAAAATTGAATGTTTAGTGGGTTAGGGGTGGAGAGGGAAGTTAGGGTGGCCAGGGATAAAGCTAAAATGTCAAGATCAGATACTGGACGGTCTGGACTGCTGGCTGAAGAGGTTAAACTTGATACTATAGGCAGTGGGGAGGCACCAAATGCTTCCCTACATAGGACATATAGGATCAGACTAGGTTTAGGAGTGGAAATTCTTCCAGTGGTGTGGATGGTGGGTTGAAGGTAAGAGATGGAAGCAAAGAAACCACTTTGGGAAACGCTGTGTTCCATCTTTCTGTCTTGGCAAGCCACAGCTCACATTAGCCTAGTTAAATCCTAGTCAAGTACTGCCCGGAGAGACAGATTAGGGGAGTGGTTAAGAGCATCAACTTTCAGGTCAAAGCCAATGTGGATTTGAATCCTGGCCTGCTGCTTACTGGCTGCATGACTTTGGACAATTACTTCACCTCACAGAGCATTATTTTGCCCTTCTGTAAAATGAGGGCAAACTAATGCTTTTTCATAGGCTTATCATATAGATACAATAAATGAGATATATAGTGTAGATTAAATGAGATAGTGTAGACACAGCACTTAGCTTACCTTTAGGAATGTAGTAAATGTCATTATAATAAAAAATTATTTATTTGACCATGGACTCCTTTTCCTATGTAACACCTATTAACCTCCTCTGGAGCTACTAGTGTTCTACAAATTATATCCAGCTTTAGACTTTCTGGAGAAACAGCAGCACTTTCTGCTCCAAGAAATAGTAAAAAGGTTGCCAAGTTTTAACACAGTGGTTCTTGGATGCACATTAGACCCACCTGGGGAGCTTTATAAAATTTCAATGCCTGGCTGTACCCCAGACCAATTAAACTACAATCTCTTGAAGTATGACCCAGACATCAATATATTTTTCTAATAATTTATTAAGGCAAAACATATACAGAAAAGTACATACTTCCTGAGTGAGTGGTTTTTTCCCCACAAATTGAATATGCCCCTGTACCCATATCTAGCTCAAAAGCCAGTATTTCAGAAGCCCCACTTCTCTCCCTTCCTGGTCACCCCCTAGCCCCAAACCATTATCCTGATGGATAGGTTTATTTGGTCTGTTGTTGATTTTTACATAAATCGAAACATATTGTGTGTGTGTGTGTGTGTGGCTATTTTTGGTTAACTGTGGGAGTCCTCCATGTATTTGAATGTGATTGTATATTGTTCATTCTCGTCGTGCAATGTTCCCTGCGTGAATGTACCATGTTTTGTTTTTTTTCCCCAGACTGTTGTTAGTGGGCATTTTAGATAGTTTATACTTTGAGACTATTACAAATAATGCTATTAACATTCTTGTAAATGTCCTTTGGTGAATATATATAGAAGTTTCTGTTGGGTATATTCCTAGGAATGAAATTGCTGGACTATAGGGCATCATATGTTCAGCCTTAGAAGATATTGCAGTTTTTAAAAGTGGTTATACCAATTTATTATCCCACTCAGTGTGTAAGAATTCTTGCCAACGGTTGCTATTTTCCTTCTTTAAAATTTTTTGGTCATTCTGGTGGATATGTAGTAGTTTTTCCCTGTGGTCTTAGTATATGTGCCCAACATCTTCTGGTGATTTCAATGTGTAGTCAAATTCAAGAAGTTCTTTTCTAAACAGGTTTTGAAAAAGCAAAACACCTATTAGTAGAACTGGAGAAAGATGTTATAATGAGTGGCTGCCCAATGACTCTTTTTGAGGTTGTACCCACAGCTTTTTATAGACCTGATCTGTTTAATCAGCCAGTGGGGGTGTTTTGGTTATGAAAGGAGAATGTGGCGATGTATTAAACTTGATAGCCTGCCCCTCATTCCTGTGTGCTTTTTGTGGGACAAATGGCTCTTTCAGGAGTGATCTGGAGCTAACATGAGGAACTATGAAACCAGGTAAGAGGCCACAGCAGGACTTTAATCTCTTCCTCCAATTTAAGACCTGAAAGAGAAGGGAGGATATTAAAAGTGATTAGCAGTCTATATAGATATTGTCAGATGAAAAGATCTGAGTCTTTGGCATTGGAGTTTGAGATTTTATGTCATATTTTTGTCCCCCAAAGCCTGCCCAGCACCTGACACTTAGCAGGTGTTAAAAAATGGTCATAGAAGTCAGTATCAGTACGATTGTGCCTAGTGAAAATCATGACACACATGGATACAGAACAAGGTGTTGGTGGGAATTTAGGTGATCTGATTAGTAGTTTGGGGGTTTTCTTTTTTAGTTGAGATTTCCCATCCGTTTATTTATTACAAGTATATTTTCAATTTCATCCTTAAGCAGAGTTATAATAGCTGCTTTAAAATCCTTATTTTAACTGTTCGCTTCTGTTAACTCCAATATTTGGGTCATCTTAGGGTAGATCCCTATTACCCACCTTTCCTCTTGAATTTGTGTCCCATTTCCTTGTTTATTTTTTTTAAAAGTTTTGGCAATTTTGGAATATGTCCTGAAATTTGTGAAAGAAACTTGAAGAGACTCTTGATTTTATTATGTTTTTCAGATAAGTAATGAATTTGTTGTTGTTGTTTAGCAGGTAGTTAACTCAACCAAACTCAGACTCTAAACTCAGTTTCCCTGTAGGCGACAGCCAAAATTTTTCTTTCATTTTTTTCAGCCTTAGTTGGGCTACTTGGAGTCACAATTTGGGGCTGCCATCCTGTGAGTCTTTTCTATGGTGTCCCTCCTTGCTTTCCAGACATAGTTACTTGAGCTCTTTCAGAAAGTAAGAATAAAAACTTCTATCCAAGTTGTAGCCACCATGTACAACATTGGCCAGAACCTGCCCTAGGATAAAAAAGCTATGAAAACACAAAAGTCACCTAATGCTATTTCTTTCTTTTATGTGTTACCTCCCCTCCAGTTTCTGTCTGCTTATAGCACAAATCTAGTGCTTTCCAATAGTGTGTGTGTGTGTGTGTGTGTGTGTGTGTGTGTGTGTAGAGTTTATAATAGTTATAAATGAAAGGGGCAGTACCAAAAAGAGCTACTCTGCTAATAATAGGAGAACCTTTCTGATCAATAGTTTTGTTCATTATGGTACCCAAAGAGTCCCCCTACTTTACTGCCTAGCACACAGTGGATTATGAGAGGTACTTATTTATTGCCTAAATGAATGTGTTTTTAAATTAATAGTGGAACTAGGGGAGAAAATTAAAGTAGAAGTAAACCCTGAAACTAGCTACTTATTGATGCTACCAGGTGTAAAATAGAAAGGGTATTCAGTAATTCGCTGGAGAAAATGATGAGTGAGAGGATTGAAATGACGTGAAAGCCTCAGATATCTACATGTAGACTGAAAATAGCTATTACAGGGAACTTAGAGATAAATCCAGTTGTGATAGTAATGTCTTTTTCATGAGATTGAATCTGTGACTTATGGAAAAGTTACCATGTTTAAGGGAAATAAAGCTGGTCAAAAGGGAAGCAGAGGTAAGCTTAGAGTTCTGTACACCCAAGGGCAGCCAAGAGGAGGGGATCAAGTGAAGATACTTTGGCTGGAGATCAAAGGGGGAGGAACTGAAGTAACATAAAGGCAGTCTACTAGAACTGACTACTCTGCACGATGACCTGAAAGGTCACAGATCCAGTACTGTGAGACTTCAAAGCCTGCGTATTGGATGGAAACTTCATTTAGCAGGATGCAGAGCATCTGGAAACTTTCTGACTTATTCGACTGACCGTTTCATCTCTCAGAACAGAAAGGACAGTTGCTGTTATGAATCTGCTTTGGCAATTGTAGGATGAAGTGAAAAATAAGGGAATGTTCCTAAGAGAACACTGGTCACAGGGGGTTGAACCCTTAGGAGTTTAAAAGGCAGATTTTATGAAATTTAGGATGAGATACATATATTTCCTGCCTAAGCCTCCAAACAGTAATGTTGACTCCAACAGTAGGGGAAATTATGACTTTAATCAAGTATCCCCACTCTGCTTAAAATTTATTTATTCTCCTTCAAGGACTCCTTGCTTCCAGTCATGCTTTCTCAGGCCATCTCCCCTGTCTGGCCTTTTTTCTTTTATTTTCAAGCAGTGAAATATTAAAAATATTTAAGCATCACAGCATAGGCATAGACCAATTTGAAGAGCTGTCAGCCACAAACAACTGGAATATCAGTCCTACTTACCTTAACATCTTGGAGTCTCAGTCTCATTTCTCTTTGAAATGGGAAAAATACCTATATGGCAGAGTTGGTTCAATAATTCCAAGAGATGTTTCATACAAAGAACCTGGCATCTGAGATTTTTGCTGGGGACAGAAGCTGCTGTTATCAGCCTGGGTTCATTTCACCTACACATTTCACAAGTTCTATAATGTTTGCCTTTTGTTTCATTAAGCATATGTTTAATTCTATACAGACTTCAAGGAATATTTGTTCTATAGCAAATTGATCTGTCCGGTTTCTTAGTTGAAATGTCTTACTTCCCTGATCACTAACACTATGGATTTTCTGAAATCTTGCATTTCATGAGGAAACTCTTTTTAAGCACTTATGGTTCTTTAAGCAATCCCCGCAGTTCATTCTTCTCCTTTTATGTACATGGCCTTTGGGATTAGACAGACCTGGGTTTGTCTAATCCAGCTCCACCATTACTATCTGCAGTTCATTCGTGTCTATTCCCTGTACTGCCTCAGTCCTTCCCCTGCTCTTCTTCTGTCCTCCAATGTAGAACTTTCTCCTTCAAGTTCAACACTCTTATTTTTATTGTCCTGTTTCCTTGGAATTATTCGCTAATCCTCAGTGAACAAAGGATATGAAAAGCTTTCTAAAATTCCCATCCAGCTAGTTCATAATTGGCTAAGAACATTCCTGGCCTAAGGCAAAGAGATAGCTTGCTAGGGAGTCTTTGAGATTTCTGAAGTTCAGAGAGGGATCATGCTAGGAAGAACCCACAGTGCCCTTCCTTCTTTATGTTGGCAGTGATGTGGGGTTACATGTATTTGGAGTGGATGAGATGCAGGGTCCCCAGATCTAGATGGAAATGCTGGCAAGAGTAACTTTGGTGCTCCCCCTTCAAGATGGGACCCCATCTGGTTATGAGAAGAATGCTATCTCCCTCCCCTCCAGGGACAGGTTTGGAGAGGCAGCAGGCAGCTGCCACAATTGCCATTCTTTGCTTGAGTTGGCTCAGCATACTGCTTCCTAAAACCTGGATGCAATCAATTTAGAGGAATTGAGTAATGAAGTATCATTCTTCGTTCTACTCATTAGTCAATGAGTAGAGTTAAGTTATTGGAGAAATTTCTATTATGACCTAAGCTATTCTTGATTCTTATCTACCACTGAGCCCGTGTTGATTTTTGTGATATTGTTTGGGTGATATACTGGGATTTGAGGGATGCTTCCACTCAATCTGGTAACTTTCTAGTTCCTTGTAAGATCCAAATGGGACAAAGGTGGGTATTGAAATCCAAGTTTAGGCAAGTGTGATGTAGAAGAATTGCATACCATTATGTATGTAGCTACTTACTTATCATGCAGACATTACTAATCAATCACAGCACTCATTCCTCCTATATGGCCTCATAACCCTCTCCTCACAGTGCTCCAAGTAGCCACCACCAACTTAAGAGCTGACACAACAGAAGAAAGTTTGGCCAAAGATGTCATGCTCAGGGAGGGAAGCAGAGGTGACAAAGATTACTCCAGGCTCAGCCATGTGATTGACCAGCCCTGCTTTTTAAATGTGTAACCTAGGTGGGTGTTCTGTGGCTGCAGGTGGCCTCCTTTGGAAAGCGATCCCTCCAGCAGCAAAGGGAGGGTTTTCTTCTTGCAGAGGGTGGGGGTGGACCACATTCCCTCAAGCCTGGAGAAACAGTATGTGTAATTGGACTCCCATTTCCCTGTGTTTAGCTATTACATAAGCTTCTTTAGAAGACTGGCTGTTCAGTTTAGCACTGTGACTGTGACTGACTAATATGTAGACATCATGTCAGCTTTGTATGTGCCCCATCCTTGGCACCTCCATTCTGTCCCCAGCGGCCTCCCCCACACTGGCATTCATCCCCACAAGTGTGTGGGCCTCTGTGGGTTCAGGTTCAGGAGGAGAAGCTCAGTGTGGAAGACTGCTGTGTTCATGGTTTTTTTCACCTGTTGGAGCTGTGACTTCCCTTGTTTTCTTGGAGCTTAGCCTGAGAAAGCTGTTTCATTTTCACAGGCAGAGTGAATCCCGAACATCATCAATAGCTCCTTGGAATGGTCCTCACAGGCTGTCTAGCCTGGTGGTTACCAAATGCTGGGCTGCAACACGTGATAACGTGCTTGCTCCTGTCTGCCAGGCTCTCTGGGCCAGTCCTGCCTGCTGCCTTCCATCGTGGCCACCTCATAAGCAGCCATGGAGGGCCTGGGGGTGGGGACCTTGGCATTGTGCCGTGGCTGGACTTTGTGGAATTGTCAACATTAGACAGTTTTTCCCTCGTGCCAGTTTGCACCTGCTTCTTCATTTTGCCTGTCTGTCATCCTAAATCCGCTCAGAACAAAACAAATTCTTTCCATCACGGTGTTTGTGGAAGCCTATACTCGCCATAAGGTCCAGCCAGTTGAGGCAGAAGTCAACTGGGCTATTATGATGATCATCCCCACACTGGCCGTGACTCTCTCCCTAAGAGCGCTCAGGACGCAATTGTTGTCTGGTCACTCATTGTTCTTGTTGAATTGTGGTTCTTGACTCCTGCTGTCCTCCCAGGCCCTTCCCCCTCCAAAGTCTTTTTGAATTGGGTCATAGGAAATGGGCTTTGGCAGACCAGAGGTCTGCATGAAGGAGTACAGCTAGGAGAGGAGAGTGAAGGAGCAGTCCCTGGGGACCTGAGTCCCACACAGATTTAATACGAGGGTGTGTGTCTGTGATGACTGTCACCAAAGTCCAGAGGCTCATCCCAGGAGGGGCAGGACAGTCAGTTCCACAAAATCCCATGCGCATGCTGTTGAGGGTGGCCAGGCTGATTCTAATTCAGATATTTGGAGCACCAAACGCCCCAGAAATGTCTTTGCTCATGAGCATCATTGTACTGGGGATGGGAGTGGGGGCAATAATGCTGTTATTGGAAGAAGTATGTTGTGGGGGGGGGTGTGTGCCTCCGAAAGGAGAGAAAGCGGGTCCAAGTGAGATCCAAGGAGGAGGGGATGCCGGTGTGTTTGTTTTGTTTTCCTTTCCCCCCTCATGCTCAATGGCACAGGAAATATGAGGAGAAAGAACTCACGGCCTTCCTCCAGGCTGCTGCCAATATTGTGTGGAGAAGAATAGCTGAAGAACATGAAAAAAAAAATCTTAACATTTTCTTTTAACAGTGTGAACTTTGAGACACCGTCTGACTCATGTTTGAAAGTCTCTTTAATTCGAATTCACCTTCCTTCATGTTGTTTTTCTCAAGGTGCTAGGCTTCGGTCCAAAAATGTGTCAACTAGCTGTTCCCCTGGCACTGAAGAGTGGCAAGCTGAGACCCTGCTCCTATCTCAGGGGCAGGGCTGCTGTGGGAACCCCCTATGGCCTTCCCACCCTTCCTCAAGGCTGACTCTCAGCTTGGGCCTAACGAGCTGTAGTGGCAACTATACAGATGCCAGCGGAGGTCTCTGGTAATATGCCCCAGCAAGAGGTCACTCATCTTGCTTCAGGGAATGGTTATTTTTTGGATTCCCATTCCTGTATCCCTAAAATCATCATTTTCTGCTGGTGTGCTTTCAGCTACAAGTAATGAAACTTGATCCAATTGGTTTAGATAATAAGTGTGGTTTTGGTGGCTCACACCCACAGTGCCCTTAGGTAAAGGACCCTGTTTCTTAACTCTGACCACAAGTATTGGATTCACCCAACTGCCAGCTTCTAGCAAAGCTGGTGGCAAGATGGCCTCCAGCAGCAACTAGGGTTCTTGCTTCTAGTTCACAAAGTAGGAAGAGAGAGCTTCTGATTGAGCCGCCTTAGGTCAGGTATCTTCCCACAGATAATCACTGTGACTGAGTTAGGCCATTGCTGACAGGCTGTGGTCAGTAAGGACACCACACAGTGATAATGGGGAAATCACATAGGCCAGCACCCACCTGTGTCTTGCATCGGAACTATGGCTTTCCTCTGCTCTGTATCCCCCCAGAGGCATATTCATTCTCCAAATAACATTTATACAAATGTTATAATCTTCTATAATGTATAATCTTCTTTTCATTTTGATGGAGGGAGGGGTTCTGTAGTCCATCCTGTCCACCCACCCTACCCCCACCTGCTACCCAAGCCCCAGGACTTTGTGGTCCTCTTCACTCAAGGCTCAGCCTTGGCCCGCAGCGCCTTCTTCTCCAGGGGTAACTGGCTCAGTTTCTTCCCTTTGGGGGCAGTAAGGGTAGTGGGTGTAGCTCAGGGAATCAAGTCCAGGCTCTCAAGAAGCAACCAGCAGAAGATCAAGTCTCACTCCACTGCCTGTTCCCCCCGCCCTGAGGGTCAAGTGGCTTGGCCTCAGGCTTCCTGCTGCCCCAAATTGGGCTATTTTGGTTATCCACCCAGACCACAGAGCCATTTGTTGGAAAAATGAAGTACTTCACCCCATACCCCCTTGCTTCTGATTTCTCATGTCCACATACTTCCTGGACCAACCCACCCGGACTTGGCCTCTGGAGACTCCGCCGACTCCTAGCTGGAAGGACCTGCCCTCCAGCAACTCGCAGCCCCACATGCCTGTTCTCGCCAGGAAGATCCTTCAGGATGTCCCCATAACACCTCGCTCCATGTCTCCGTGGGGTTGGTTTTCCTCCAGATGGGTCCTTCTTGGGGATCTCCTGGAAGTGTGGGTGATGGCATTGCTCTTCCAGGTCCTGGCAGTTTGGGTTGTCCCTCCATTACCACCTGGACCTTTCTCTGAAGTGCAGACAAGTTCTTGCTCGCAGCAGGGGCCAGCCCGAAGCCTACAGGAGCCAGGGCTTCTGTGGGCCGCCCGCTGCCCTGTCTGGGGGCTGCCCAGTTGTTGTGTTAGCAGTACAATGGCAATTCTTTAATTAGACCAGGCAGGGTTTTCTCAGCTGGGGGCGGGAGGAGGTGTGTGGGTCTATTGGGGGAAACTAGGTCACCTGAAAATCAGCAGTCAAGAGGGAGCTGTCCTGGAGCCCCAGCTCTAGGGAACCCAGAAGGGTGAGGTGGGAGGGGCCCACGGGGAGAGCAAAGTCAGAGAAAATGTTCTCTGGCCCCTTTTATTGGCCCTTGGGAGGCATTGTCCTCACCTTTCTCCAGGGGGCTGGGCAACTGCCCTTAATTCCGTTGTCTGGAGTAAGCATCCAGAACCAGTGAGGGCATGGCAGACAGCTCCTTCTGTCTGTGTGGGGCCTGGCACCCAGGTTCTGGGAGGGAGCACTGCTTTGGGAGTCGGGATGAAAGTTCCAGTTACTGCTGATTCTCTGTCACCCTGTCACCACTTCCTTTACCTCTGTTTTGGCATCCAGTCAGTGGGCGGGCACCAGGCCTGTCTTCTGCCCTGCAGTGTCCCTAGTTCTTAGCACAGTCCTGGCATGTGATAGATGCCCAGTGAAGATTTGTCAGAAATCATGAGTTCATATGAGTGCTTCCCTTCTAAGACTGTTGCCACCGAGGATCATGGGCGGGTGAGGGTCCCAGATGTCCATCACCTAAAACTTTGGCTGATACTAAGTGCCATAATTTTTAATTTTTGCTACCCCCTTATTAGATTTCCACTGAAGTAGAGAGAATCTAAAAGGAGATTTTATATCACTACCATAAACAAACAATAACTGAAAACAAATCCACAGAAAACAAAACAATGTTATTGTTTCCTACACATTTGCTTGCCCAAGGCATGAGCGTGAGGCTGGTTTTCTTTGTTTACTAGGGAGACTGACAAGGTTATAAAGATGTTAAAGGTCTATTGGCATCGAACTGACACTTTTTTCTGGAGAAAATCTGACAGGTTAAAAACGAAGTAAAAAGGTCACGAATTACTCAGAGTCCATGTTATATTAAGCCTGGTGTCCTATACTTTAGAAAATTCCCTTTGAGTGGACTCTCCTGCCACACCTAGAGAAAACATTTGCTGGGATGGTGACTGGGAAGTTCTTTGAATAGGACTAAGTGCTTTCATGAACAATGTAAGTAATCGGATGTTTGTTCTTATCTTCAGTGTTAGCTTGTTGTTTCGGTGCCTCTCACTGAAGAGGTAAACAGTCAATACTTAATAATGAAGGAATGAGTATATAAGTACGAATCTCAGGGCTAAAAGAAATCTTACAGAATGTTCAGGTCTGTGTGACATAGTGGAAATTTTATTCTCCAGTGAGCGATGGAGAATTGGTCACCTTCTGAGACAGCTACTGGACCGCAAACACGTTCAGTTGCTTGTTGCACGGTCCTGCAGGTCAGGGTCTACATTGATGCTTCTCTGGACCTCAGTCCTGTTCTACATGGGGGAGACCTACAGGCTAGCTTCTCTTCCCTGTGCTGACTGGACCTGGGAATATTTGGAGACTGTTGTGTCATTATGCCTAGGATGGGACTTGCAAACTCAGGTGACCATGGGACCAAGTGATGACGGTTAGTAAGGCAAGTCACGTGGAGCAATGGAGGGTGACAGGGCTATGGCAAACTAGAGGGTAGGAGCTCCATATGAAGGGGCCAGTCCTACCCCACACCTGCTAATTGTAACCATGGGTACCCAGCGTGGCCAGATGCTGAGATGTTCTAAGAAAAGCTGAAAATCCTATTTGGTTGTAAAATCTTCAAGTTTTAAATGTTAGCAATGGATTCCAATATTGCACAATATGCTTTGGACCAAAACACGAACATGATGTGGCTCACAGAGCGTGCTTTGGCGAAGCCTGACGCACAGCCACGAGTTGTTCACTGCTGCCTCTGAGACTTCTTTTCCCTTTGGTTTGGGGGATTCATCTTCTTCAAGTCATGTTTGTGTGTGTTGGTCTCCAGTGTTCCTTCCTGGAAGGCAGCCCCTCTGGAGACCTTTGAATGTGGCCAAGTTCCTTCTCAGCTGTTGCCTGCCCCTTTCACCTGGTGAACTCCTGTTCAGCCTTTGTGATTCAGGAACACCTGTTCTGGAAAACCTTTTCTGATAACCCCAAGCAGACTAACTCTTCCATTTTTTTTAGAGTTGTGATGTTGGGTAAATTGCTTAAACTTTCTGGTCTCAAGTTTCCTTATCTGTTAAATGGGGATGATACCAATACTCACCTCACTACGTTGTCAAGAGGATTAAATGAATGTGTAGACATATCCACAGATGGACAGGGATTTCCTAGAAGGCAGTGCTGGTCCCTGATTCATTTCTGAATCAAGTGCTCATGAAATGTTTGATCCTTAAAGTGGGGGAGAAGGAAATATGTGGTCAATTGACTTCCAGTGAGTTCTCACCATCATGAAGATACAATGTGCCTATGAATTCAACTTTTCTGTATTCCTTACTTTTAAAAAGGCAACCAAAAATCTACATTAAAAAAAAAACAAAAAACAACAGTGACAACAGCAAAAGCTGGCAAAGAAAGTGGATCACTCACACATTGCTAGTGGAAATGAAAAATGTTATAGTCACTCTGGAAAATAGTTTGACAGTTTTGTATAAAACTAAACATGTAATTACTATACAGCACAGCAATTGTACTCTTGGGCATTTACTCCAGAGAAATGAAAACTTCTGTTCATACAAAAACCTACACATGAATGTCATAGCCCCAAACTGGAAATGACCCAGACATTCTTCAATGAGTGACTGGTTCAACAAACTGGAGTGTATCTATACCATGGAAAACTACTCAGCAATAAAAAGGAGTGAGCTATTGATATATCCAACCATTTGGATGAAGTCCAGGGCTATCCAGAGTGCCTTTGTGATAGCATATTTTCCACATTACACAAATGTAGAACCTGTGCCAATTTTCTCCATCGTCCGACAACCCACCTTACCCTCCTGCTTTGCATGTGGGGTCCCAGATGTGCCTTTACATGGTCCTCTCTTCTTTCTGAGCTGGTTTTTCTTTTCCTATTAGGCATATAATTTTTAGCCTGTCCTCTTTACTCCTTGAATAGCCTGAGAGGAGGATACAACATATTACATGTAGGAAACCAGGCTTTGGAATGTTCCAGTTGTCCTAAGACCTTTCCCTTGCATCCGCGAGGCTCTAGAGTCTGTGCTGATTTGAAAGCAGAGACCAGTTGGCTTCAGATTCTGAAATTTGGTTCAAGAATCAGAAAGAGTAAGAGGTGTGACTTTTTCGGGTTATCCAAAGAAGAAAACTTCAACTAAGATTTTCTAGATCTCAGTTTTAGCCATTATCAACCTTAATACTCTCAAAGTTAAGGATCCCAAAGAGCTTTTGTTTATGTGGTTTATCTATCAATATTTATCATTATAAATTAATACTGAGAGATTAAAAATGGCATTAACCCCTTTAAAAATAATAATAAACCCTTATATGTTGTAACAGCGTAACAATTATAACAGTATTACAGTAAATCCCTTATATGTTTTAACAACATAACAACTATGACAGTATTACAATAAACTGCTTATATATTATACCAATAGCACAATAAACTCCTTGTGTGTTGTAACAAAATAGCAATTATAACAATATAATGTAACAATATCACAATAAATCCCTTATAACAATATAACAATTGTCACAACATAACTCCTTTTATGTTCCAACAATATCACAATAAACACATATACTATAACAATACAACACAATAATACAATACAACACAACACAGCAATTGTAACAATGCAATCCCTCATATGTCAGAACAATGTCACAATAACCCCTTTATGTGTTATAATAATATGACCCCCTTGCATATTATAACAATAGAATCACAGAAAAGTGATAATTTTGTGCCCCTTGGAGGTGTTGGCTAAGGCTTCAATGGCAATCTGGAAATACATAAGGCTATCAAATCCACAAACTTACACAATGTTATAGGTTAATTACATCTATTTTAAAAAAGAAGAAGACATACTAAAATAGAGAGGGGAAAGCATTTTGAATCAGGGACTGAATGACCAAACCAGATCTGAGCTTTGATGCTGACAGCCTGTCCATCTGTGTCTCTCTGCCCCCGCAGGCCCCCCCAGGATGAGGCCCCAGCCCCACAGGAGTTCCCGAGCGCCCCTGGCCCCAGGCGCCCCGTGCTAGCCCCCAGCCAGGGCGTGGGGAGGCGCGGTGGCCATGGCCAGCCACGTGGATCTGCTGACCGAGCTGCAGCTGCTGGAGAAGGTGCCCACGCTGGAGCGGCTGCGAGCAGCCCAGAAGCGCCGGGCGCAGCAGCTGAAGAAATGGGCCCAGTATGAGCAAGACCTGCAGCACCGCAAGCGCAAGCACGAGCGGAAGCGCAGCGCCAGCGGCCGGCGCAAGAAGGTGACCTTCGAGGCCAGCGTGGCCCTGCTGGAGGCCTCACTGAGGAATGACGCTGAGGAAGGTAGGCCGCGCTCTTCCTGTTGGCCGCTGCCTTGCACCTCCTGGCAGGGTCTGGCTTCCACTTCTGTGCTGTGGAGTTTGTGCGGGGTGGGGCTGGCCCTCGCCCAAGTTCGGGCCTCCCCACACGTCTTAGAAGTGGATGGTCTAGGGAAGACTCTGCATGTATCTTAGGCCATTTTGAGGGAAACAAAAATGCCAGCTTTCAGCTAATGCACACTATGATCCTTCCCTGTCAGAAATATTTACTGACAACCTACTTTTTGCATTACTATGCCACTTAGGGTGACCAAAGTTGGATCTGGGTTCTCCCCTCCAAGAGTTCAGTACTCACAGAATACTGCGTTTCCTAAGGCCCTTCTCTGTGCCAGGCCACCCCTTGGGGGCTGTCTGTCTGTCTGCTCTTCATTTTAATTAGTCTTCACTGCAGGTTTAGATGGTTCAGAGGGTGCCATTTCCATGGGTTGGAAAACCAACTTTGTCAGTCACTCCTGTGGGGACTTATATAAACATTTGATTAGATAATACTGGGAAGTTCTTAGACATGGTCCCTCAGACTGTGTAAATAGTACAGTATGCTTTATTTTTATATTTTTGCCATGTTTTATTTGATACTATTTATATACTGAAGTTACTATGTAGATGCATATATGCAATGTCTGGGACATTGTCACTGTGAATCAAGTGAAAAAATATAAACACATATGCACAATCATCATTGGTTTCCAGATTTAATGGATATCCCATATTTGTGTTTTTATTTAATTATGTTATTATTATGTGTCCCATCATCCAGATTTCACAGTATCCAAGAGACAGGTATAATAACACCCCTTTAACAGATGGGCAAGCTGAGATTCAGCGAGGTTTAGGACCTTGACCAAGGTAGCAGAGCCAGGATCAGAAGCCTCAGGCTTTGCAGGTTTGCTCTGGGATAAAAGAATGAATGCAGGACCTATGAGGGGGCCGGAGGCTCTTCTCTGAGCATGCTCTGAGGGGCATGCTTGCTCATCGTGCAGCTCAGCTATGAGGGGTCCTGTGTTCCCCTCAGCAGCCTCTGGTCCTGTCCTGTATGTGAGTCCTCTCTGCCTGCTCTGGTGGGCCCAGCACTGTTTCCTGGCGCCTCTGGCTTTGTGTCTCTGTATACCTTCCAGGCACCTGCTGCTAATGCAGCCTGCGAAGGAAACGAGGGGTGGTAGCTCTTACAGCATTCAGGGTATTGGGTTTTATGCATGTTGTTCCTCAGATTCTAGAGGCCTCCATCTCTCCCCTGGTTACAGTGCTCTGGGAAATGAGCAGAGAAGCATTCCCAGAACCACTCAGCTGGAAACAGCTCAGCCCAGAGCCTGGGGAGAGCAGCCCCCGTGAGAGGCATGAGTCTCAGGCTCGGGGACACGGCCCTGCAAGGCTCCTGCCCACGTGTGATCTGCAGGGTGACGTGGCGGGCCCACCCCACTCCGTGGGCAGCTCATCATCATGTCTAATTTTTGCCGTGGGCGTTGGTTCATCAGCTCTTCTTTCACCACCTTTTACTCTCCTTCTCTGACAGAGCCCCAGTTTCCGTCCCAGAAGGGGCTTTTCAGGGGCTCTGTGAGCTGGCTGTGCACACTGGCATCCCCCAGTGCCCTGCTGGGACCCCACTCTGCCAGCTCCCGTGTGTCTGGTCAGGACAAGCAGGGGCTGGAGTCCAAGAGCGCCCTCAGCTTGCCTGGCCTTGAGCAGCTGGTTTTACCTCTCAGGGTTCAGTTTCTTAACCTGTGAGTGGGGTTTTGAACTTGCCTTGTGAAGGCGTGGCAAGAGTTAGGCAAATTTCTGGATGTGATAGCTCTTTGAAAGCTTACCCCGAACCCTGAACTTGCTCAGATCATTTTAACGTACTTTTCCTGTTTTTTTTTTAAACAAACGTTAATGTTTTTAAGAATACAGTTATACAAAAACATACTCTCGTAAAAATCAAATCACGAAAGTGTTCAGAATAAAATTCCGCACTCCCTCTCCCCCCTTCCTATGGCGGTTAGTTTGATGTGTTTCCTTCCAGGCATTCTTCGCACTTGGCTATGTATTTGTGAACTTGAGAAATATAGACTGAGTTGTGTCTTTGGTTTAGTGTTGTCAGTGATGCCTTACTGGATATGCTATTCTGCAATTTTCTTCTTTTTCACCCAGTAATGTATTTTGGGAGGTGTTTCCATGCTAGGACAGGTACAGTGGAACAGTGGGTCTGCGTGGTTCCCTTTAATGGCCATGCAATATCCAAGACTGTGAATTCACCAGAAATTTTGAACTCATTCTTATTGATGGGCATGTAGGGTTTTTAAATAGCTTTGCTTTTGCCACTGTGGATGTTTGTTTATCTAGGACAGGTGTGGGAAAATGGAAGCGTTGAAGTCAAGGATATGTGTATTAAATTTGAATGAGAAAAGTGCTAGATCCCATGGGCTGGGCCCCTGACTCTGGGGATAGCCAAGTCAGGGTGAATGACAGGGGCACTGTGACCTGTATCAGGCCATGAGGGTGGGGTGAGAAATGCCTCTGGGGTCCACAGGTGGCTAAGGTGGGGAGGGGATACTGCCATCAGTCAGCAAACAATCAGGGCGGGGAGGCTATGCTCAGCTTTCTGGCAGGACAACAGTGCCTGCTGCTCCCAGCTGGCTGGCATGGCTTCTGTGTGCTGGCGGAGCTGGTGTTGGGGTGGCTGCTGGGGCGTTAGCTCACAGCGGGATGGGAATGTGGGATGGCAGCTCCCCCGCTTCCCTAAGCTCACAGCAGCGGCTGAGTCAACCTCCTCCACCTGCCAGGGCAATGTGAGTCGTTCTAGAGAAAGACTCACTCAGTATCCTTCTCTGGTTCTGCACTGCCTTTAGACTAACGCCTCGGCGCTAGGAACCTCTTTGGCCTTGGACCTGTCTGAACCCCACCGCAGGTGCCATAGCCCACCCTCGCCCTCACACTGCAGTCCTCCAGCTCCCCCGGCTTCCTGTGTTCTCATCACCCCACCTTTGCAATTGAAGTTCCCTCTGTGAGGAACACTGTTCCCCTGACTAATATCTATCACCCTGCAGATTTGGGTCCTGTACTTCCTCATCTGTGAGTCTTTACTGGATCCCACCCCCTGCACTAGTTAGAGCAGTAAATCATGCACAGCTGGCTATACTGAGAGGCCGTGCAGGGTCATAGCAAGGAGCCTGGGCTTGGACCTATTTCTCCGGGATTCCAGGCCCAGCTTTGCTCTATGTGAATTGAGAAACTGCAGGATATCTACTTAACTTTGCAGCACCTCAGTTTCCCCATCTGTCAAAATGAGGATGATGTAACACATCGCCCTCAGAAAGTTGTGCTGGAGTTAAACTGAGTTGACAAATGTTGAAGTGGTTTAGTAATAATTATATAAGTGATACAAATTGTTATTCTGCATTTTCTATTATTCTGTACTTCCATAAGCTATTATTATATAGATTCTGATTATCATCATTATTATTACTTACTGAGTGCTTACTTTATACCAGGGAGCATGATTTACATGTGTTATGTCAGTGAATCGTCATAGTTACCCTATGAGGTAGGTAGATCAAATTCTGTTTTAAAATAGCTTTATTAAGGTTTAATTTATAGATCATAAAATTCACCCATTTTAAGTGTACAATTCAGTGCTTTTCAATACATTTGCAGAGCTGTGCCTCCATCACTGCAACCCAGCTTTAGAACATTCCATCACTTCAAAATGAAATTTCATGTCCATATGTAGTCACTCTGTATGCCATCCCATACCCAAGCCCTGGCAGCCGCTAATCTGTTTTCTCCCTCTATATATTTGTCCTTTCTGGACATGTCAGTTACACAAACTCGTGTAATAAGTGATCTTTTGTGACTGATTTCATTAATTTAGAATCACATTTTCAAGATGCATCCTGGTTGTGGTATATCCCACGACTTTGTTCTTTGTTTTTGTCATATAGAATTCCCATTACATGGATATACCACTGTTTTTTATCCATTCACTGGTAGATGAACATTTGGATTGTTTCTGTCTTGGGTTATGATGAATCATGCTGCTAAGAAGACTTGTGTGCAAGTCTTAGAGTGGATGTATGTTTTCATTTCTCTTGGGTAGTTACCTAAGAAGAACTGCTGGGTCATATGGCAAATGTGTGCTGAACTTATAAAGAAACTGCTAGATTGTTTTCCAAAATGGTTGTACCAGTTTATATTATAAACCTCATTTTATAGGTGAAGACCTTTGCTTTGCCACTTGCTAAGAGTTTTTAAGTGTCAGACCCAGGACTTGAACTCAGATTGTTTTTCTCTGAAACCCATGCTTTTAACTGCAGTGGACCCTGACCCTCCTTTTGGTTTCCCCTAGAAAACAAAAGAATCACTTGTGATTCTGATCTGTGTCTCTTCGGATCCTAAAGATCCTGGTGTTTCTGCTGCCCTCTTGGGCTCTTTGCTTGTGCCCCCCCACTTCCCCGATGAGCCCTTATCCCTAGCTGTAACTTCTTTCCAGTGACACTTCTAAAACCACTAGTTGTCTGGGCTTCTCTTCTCTCAGAGTGTGTAGAGTCTTCTTTATAGAAAATGTTCATGTCAAAAAAAAAATTGAATGGTTCTTCTATCGCCTAAATTTAACTCTTCAACTTATTCTCATGGTAAAGGTTTTTAAACTTTTTTTTAAGCAGTGGAAACTTTTCTTAAATGAAATATGTAGAAACCCAATAGGTAAAACAGATGAAAGAGCTATTCTGGCTGAGGTGGGCTGGGGACCACTTGTCCCCCCACCCCCACACATACATACACAAACCTTTCCCCGAACCCCAGGTGCATTGGTGGACACCTGGGCTCTTTGAGCATGCTTCCAAAGGAAACCAACTCTGACTTTCACTTTTGGTGATTTTGAAAAGGGAAGTTTCTTTTCTCCTTATTATAAAACTAATGCATTCTTGCTGTGAATTTTTTTTTAAGTACAGAGAAAAGAAACATTTAGGAGAAAATAAAATTTCTCCCACCAAACAACAACAAATATTGACAGCATTTTGAGTCCTAACAGGAAGTAGCTGGTGCTCTCACATGGGCTAACTTGAGGAAAGCTTAATAATAAGGCAATTTATAGAGTTGAGAGCAATTGTTCTCAAATTTCATGGTCTCTGGACCTCTTTTTATTCCTAAGAACTGAGCACCCCTAAAAGCTTTTGTTAACTGGGTTCTCTCTATCCGTATTTGCCACATTACATATATGTTCACTCAGTGAAGCATAACAATAAATCCATTTTCTGTTGTACTGGCTCTGTATTGCTGCATCGCTGATGAGCTCAAAATTTAACAGCTTGCAACAATAAATATTTACTGTCTCATACAATTTCTGTGGGTCAAGAATCCAAGAGCAGCTTTGGTGGGTGGTTCTAGCTTAAGATATGTCACACTATTTTGGTTACCTCAAGGTTTAACTCGGACTGGGGACCCATTTCCAAGATGGCTCATTCACATCATGGCTCTTTGCAGGAGAGCTCAGTTTCTCTATGGGGCTGCTTGAGTGTCTTCTCAACATGGCAACCGGCTTCCTTCAGAGTTTGTGGTCCCCACTCACAGCAAGGAGGAAACCTTGCCTCTTATGCCCTAGCCTTGTAAATCACGTACCATCACTTCTGCCACATTCTACTCCCTAGAAATTACACACAAAGCTCAGCCCACACTCAAGGGGAGGGGGACTAGGTTCTATCTCTTGAAGGAGTAGAATTTTCGGCTACATTTTAAAATCACCACACATGTTAACATAAACATTTTTATGGAAAATAATATTTTTTAAAACCAAAGCCCCCCCCAGGATAATAGCCTTTGTTGAATACTTTTGCAAATCTTTGAAGTCTGGCTTAATAGAAGATAGCTTGATTCTCTTATCTCTTCCATGTTTAATCTATTGTGATGTTATTTTGGTTGAAGTAAATGAAGAAAATCTTACCTCACACAGATATATAGTTGGGAAAGAGAAAATATTTTAATTGCCTTTTGAGATAATTGTGGATATTCTTTGGTACCACAATCAAACGCAACAGGTGGTAGTTTCTTGAAGGTTAATTGAACTGTGGAATCTGAAACCATGTCAAATTTTAGCTGCTTCTACTCTGTCCCACTTAAATACATTTTGGGTCTGTCTTGCATTTTGAATGGCTCTTTACCCATTCACTCATTTTTAACATGATTTATTGTTCTCTTAGAAAATTTTTTTTTATATATAACACCAAAAGTTTAAGCAAAAAAATAAACAAGCTAAGAAAGCTGTACAGCAAAAGAAACAATCAACAAAATGAAGAAACAGTCTCTGGAATGGGAAAAAATACTTGTAAATCATATATCAAGCCAGGGATTAACATCCAAAATATGTAAGGAACTCGGTCAACTCAATAGCAAATAAACAAAAACCAAACCAAAACAAACTCAGATATTCCAGTTAAGAAATGGGCAGAGGAATTAAACAGACATTTTTTCCAAAGAAGATATACACATAACAAGCAGGTACATGAAAAATGCTCAAAATCACTAAGCACCAGGGAAATGCAAATCAAACCACAATGAGATATCACCTCACACCTATTAGGCTATTATTAAAAAAAAAGGTTAAGTGTCGGTGAGGAGGTGGAGAAAAAGGAAACCTTTTGCGGCTAGGAATGTAAATTGGCACAGCTGCTATGGAAAAATAGAAGTACCCTGTGATCTGGCAGTCCCACTTCTATGTACATCCCCAAAGGAACTGCAAACACTGTGTTGTAGAGATATCTGCACTCCAGGGTTCATTGCAGGACTATTCACAACAGCCAAGTGATGGAAATAATCTAGATGCTTATCTGCAGATGAGTGGATTAAAACAAAATCTATATGTGAATATGGATTACACACAGTCATGGGTCACTTAACAATGGGATGTGTTCTGCGAAACACATTGTCAGGAGATTTTGTCAGTATGTGAGCAACACTGAGTATAATTACACAAAACTACTGCACACCTCGGACTGTCTGTTGGGACTGCTGTCATGTAAGTGGTCCCTTGTTGATTGAAATATCATTTTATGACACATAACTGTGTGTGGCATATCTATGGAAATCCTATCACTTGCAACAGCATAGATGAAACTTGAGGTCATTATGCTAAATGAAATAAGTCAGAGAAAGACAAATACTCTATGATTTCATTTCTATGTGGAATCTAATAATGCTTAAATCACAGAAACTACAGTTAACAGTAATGTATTACATGCTTCAAAGTTGCTAAATGTTCTCATCCCAAAAAAGCTGTAATTATATGAGCTGATGGATGTGTTAACTAACCTTGTGGTATCAATTTGCAATATATATGTATATTTCATCATCACATCACACCCTTTAGCATCACACACAATGATATATGTTAATTATACCTCAATAAAACTGGTGGGGGGAGAAATACAGTGAATAATACAGAGCTTCTAAATGTTGACTCGTTTCATTATACAATATAAAAAAATTATAATTTCAACACTAACCTCACCAGAAAATTCTTCAAGTACTGGTAAACTGTAAGTTCACAGAGGTGATACAAGTTTTCTGCAATTCTAATTTTTGCTTGAAAGCTCAATTTCTGTCATTGGCAACAAACACTTTCATTTGTGAATCTCCCTGTTCATTTTAGTGAAAAAAGTCAGCTAAATACTAAGGTCTGAAGAACCATTGTTTGTTAATCATTCCTTAAATAAAAATGGTATTCCATGAGAGAGGGGACCAGCTTAGCACACAGCTTTAAACAACTGCTCAAGTGCTACAGATTGACACAGTGATCACACTTTCTGTATAATTAGAATCATACAGTATGTAGTTTTTCCACATTGACTTCCTTCACTTAGTAATAAGCATCTAAGGTTCCTCCGTGCCTGTACATTACTTTTTCATGCTTAATAATTTTACAGCATGGATGTAACACCATTTATTTGTCCATTCACCTTTTGAAAGACATCTTAGTTGCTTCCAAGAAGCAAATTATTCGTTATTTTGGCAATATTGAATAAAATTGCTACAAACATGTCTGTGCAGGTTTTTGTATGGACGTGAGTTTCCACTTCCTTTGGGTAAATACCAAGGAGTCTGATTGCTGGATTGTATGGTAAAAGTATGTTTATTCTGCAGGGGAGGGGGAGGGAGAGGGATCAAAATAGGGGAGGGAAGAGCACAAAGGACTATGGCGATGGTGCACAGGTGAATTGGTGGTGGGAATTTTATGGGGACTACACCTGAGAGGAGAAAGCATACATCATACAAAAAGGAAGAATGATGTAAAATATATGTAAAATTAAAAAATAAAAAAGTATGCTTAGTTTTGTAAGAAAGCACCAAATTGTTTTCTAAAGTGGTTGCACCACTTTGCATTCTCACCAACAATGAATGAGAGTTCCTGTTGCTCCACATCCTCATCAACATTTGGTGTAGTCAGCATTCTGCATTTTGGTCTTTCTAATAGTGTTGTCTTGTTTTGATTTGCACTTCCCTGATGACATAGGATATGGAGCCTCTTTTCATATGCTTATTTGCTATCCATGTATCTCTTGGTTTGATTTTTTTTAAGCTGTGCCTATGACACAGTGAATATAATGATTACTAACCAGGCCCACTGAACTGACTCTGCTAAAGTAACAGTGATTTTACCCACCACTGCTTTTGTAGTTCAAAAGCATAACAGTGCAAATGTCCTTACATGAAAAAAGGGCAAATAACATCTTTGTGTTAATCTGAAAATAGTTTCGACCTTGTGAATACTTTGAAAGTGTCCTGGGAATCACTTTGAGGTTGATAGGGACCAATAAGGACTCATTCATACTCTGGGGCTAGTAGAAGTGAGGAGTTATTGCCCACTTAGGCCTGAAGGGGCCCTGGGAAGGGGAGCCTACTGAGGGGCCTATACGGATAGGGCTGCCTAACAGGAGCAGTGGTGTCTGCTGGCTGTCCTCCGTCTTCTTCCCATGCTTCTCATTACCAAAGCCAACCAGGAGGCAGAATGCAAGGAAGCCTTTGATGTAGTCCAAGGGGGTGGGCTTTCCCAGACATGAAGAAGGGTGGATCTGGAGGGACAGATGGGGCACACCCAACCCAGTTGTCTTCTACTCTTTGTATCCACACACAAGCACAGTGTGCTGTATATTTAATAAGTAACTTTTGCCCTAAAATTCATTTGTTAACTCCATAAAATTAGGCAGCTATTCTTTGCTTCGAAGAACCTGAACGAAATAATGGTATAAATGAAAGCTGGAGTGGGAGACGATGGGTAAGCTGTGATGTCAAGGAGATGTCTCTGAGGAGGTGATTCGGGCTGAACTCTGAGTGTGAAGAAAGAGGTAGCTATACGGGAATCCGGAGGAAGTGAATACAAAGCACAGAATGGGAATGAGCTTGCTATGTCTGAGGTTAGCAAGAAGATGGCCTGGAGGACCTGGATGGGAGGGAAGGAGAGGTAGGAAGTGTGTCTTTAATTGGGTTGAGATGAAAAGCCACTGGTGGGTTTGAGCAGAGAACTGTGATGAGTTTTAGGTTGCGAGAGGCTTTTCCTGGCTGCTGAGTGGAGAATAGACTGTCTGAGTCTATTCTCATGAGGACCTGATGGCAGCCGGGAGCCTAGGTGAGCGCTTGTGGCTGTGGCCTTGGAGATGGAGAAATGAGGTAGAGCTGGCAAGGCTTCCATGTGGGTGATGAAAGTTTTGTCTTAGCTCATCTAGGAAGCAATGTAGATAGAACAAAGAAGGGCCCCGAGAGAGCCCTAGGACACCCCAGTATCTTTATGATGAGTGTAGAAGAGCAAAGGAGACCAACAACCTTTTATTAGGATGGTAAAGAGAAGGCTATGATGGTGTGGTATCTCAGAAGCCTGGGGTTTTTTAGAAGCCTGAAAAAATTTTTTTTAAAGATTTATATATTTATACATACAAGCTGGGGTACAGGCCAGAGGTGTGGGGGTGGGGGTGGGGCAAGAAGGTTCACCAGAGACAGAGCCGGTAGCAGAACAGGCAGATGGACAGAAATACACTGCTGAGTGGAGCAGCAGGCTAGGCAGGAGAGGCCTGTCGCGCTGACAGCTCCATAGCACAGCGCTTAACCACTGTGCCACCAGGGAGTCCCAGAAGCCTGAAAAAATTTTTTTTAAAGATTTATTTATTTATACATACAAGCTGGGGTACAGGCCAGAGGCGTGGGGCGGTGAGAGGGTTCACCAGAGACAGAGTGGGGAGCAGAACAGGCAGATCAGAAATACACTGCTGAGGGGAGCAGCGGGTGAGGCAGGAGAGGTCTGCTGTGCCATGTGGGAATCTCCCTGGCTGGGCGTCAAACTCGCATCACACTCTGCCGACAGCTCCACAGTGCAGCGCTTAACCGCTGCGCCACCAGGGAGGCCCCAAGCCTGAAATTTTTAGAAGGAAGGACCATCAAATATTGCTGAGAGGCCAACTATTTTATTTTGTTTTTACTTAGTGTTTGGAAAAGAGATTTTTAATGACCACCTCATACACCCCTGCCTGAATGTAATGTAATTTATATAACCACTCCCATATTATTGGATTTTGAGGTCATTTCCAATTTTTGCTAACAGATGTTATGCCAGGGTGATTATCATTGTCTAAAAGTCTTTGCCATAGCTTTGATTATTAGAGTAGATTCCTAGTGGTTCCATAGATTTGAGGACATTAATCTTTTACATAAATGATTCATTTGGTTACTTGAAGGGTGTATCAGTTTATACCCCCTTCAGTGGTGTGTTCCAAGCCTGCTTTGCCCCTGTCTTCCTCGTCAACACTGGACCGTGGCACTAAAAATGCACCTTTGCTGATAAATTTGGTATTTGGGAAATAGTCCTGTCATCTTCATATAGGTGCAACTGGGACCTTTGAGCTTTGGAAGCTTATTCATCATTCTTTCTCTGAATTGTCTACTTACTTTTGATTTTTGTTTTATTTGTGATCAAATGAGTTGTCTATTTTTGGGTCCATTTTTCCTACTAGTTTTTTTCTTACTGATTTCAATAACTGTTTGTGTGTGCGAAAGAGGAGAGAGGGAGACAATGAAAATGGAGGGGGAGATGTCAACCCTTTGTGATCATGTGTACAGCAAATATTTCCTGCATTGCGCATCTGTGTGCTTTGACAATTTGTTTATAGTAACTGTTTTCAAATCACTTGACCATTTTTTCATAAGTATGTTGTCAAATTCAGTTTTCTGTACATGACAGTGTTCCATTTTCTTCACAACTAGATATACATATTTTTAAAAACTTATTTTTATGAAGAAATTAAATATTTTCTGAAAAAGAATCATTTTATTATTATTCTCTAGAAAGACCTGGAATGAATCTTATCTAACTCAACTAACTCATTTAAATACCTTTGCTCAGTGACAACTTGTATGTAAAGATACAATTTTATCCTACAGAAATATTTTTTTTTAATGCTCTGGAGTTCTTAATGTTATATAGTCAAACCTAATGATACTTAAATTTTTCCATTACTTTATTCTTTGCTTTTGCCCTCTAAAACCCCTTAACTATAACAAATAAACAATTCAGGAGTCAAAAATTGTGGCTGGGACCCAAATCTTTCCACCTTCTATTTTTGTAAATAAAGTTGTATTAGAACACAGTCGCACCCATTTGTTTGCATGTTGTCTGTGACTACTTTCACCTACAATGGCTGACTTAGATAGTTGTAACAGAGACCAGGTGGCCTGCAAAAATGAAAGTATTTACTCCTACCTTTTATAGAAAACATTCGCCGACTCTATCATGTTTCCTCATCTAGTGATGTATATTACCTATCTGTTCTTCTGGATTTTTTGTGACCTTATTGAAATAAATTAAACATTTAATCCTTTTGGAACTCATTTCAGAATAAAGTAATAAGTGAAAATCTGTTGGTCTCTCTTTGGTTTCCAAAGAGTTATCAGTTGTCCCAGCATCCTCCCCTTCCCTGTGCATTTATGATGCCAGCTTCATTCTCTGGAGCCTTATCTATAAAGAAGGGTAACTTGCCAAGCTCTTTCTTCTGTGCCAACAATCTGTTTTTGTCTGTTACATACTGTTTTGGTTCTGATAGCTTTATGTTGTGGCTTAATATATGATAGAACAAGTCTTTTTTCATGTTGCTCTTCCCTTTCAAAACGTTCTTGGTTATTTTCAGCTGCTTATATAACATTTAGGCCCTTTTGGTTAAGTTTTTCCTCCAAAATTGTTGGTGTTATCTGTTGCATATAGAGTTTTAGTTTTTCAAGGTGAAAGAATTCTGGAGATGATGATGATGGTGGTCGCGTAAATGGAATGCCACTGGATTGTATGTTTAAAAATGGCTAAGATGGCAAATTTTATGTTGTATGAATTTTACCACAATAAAAGAAATTGAAAATAAATTAAACAGCGACTGGAGGGAAGAGAAAATGGAAAATGGTTAGCTATTGATACAGTTTGAGAAGATGAAAAAGTTCTGGAGATGGATGTTGATGATGGTAATAGAATAATATTGATGTACTTAATGTTAAAATGGTCATTTTTATGCTATGTATATTTTGCTTCAAGTTTTAAAATGTGGGCCACACTGATATCTTTGTCATAATGTATTTTCCTAGGCTGGCAAATGATATGGGTCTCTACTAGATTTTTTTTTTATGTACTTGAGGAAAGTTACAGTGTTTACCCCCCTCGGTAAGTCCTGTTTTGTTCTTGAAAGGAGAGTTTTAGGTTTTTATATATTACATTTTTCTATCAAGTCACTTTATTGAATTCTCTTTTGCCTCAATTTTTTGTTAGGTTCTTTTTTTAAATTTATTTTCTTATGTTGTTTGTTTTTGTACAGTAATTGCTTAGGTTTTTGAAGTTTTCTGTGTGGATTTGCAGATAAGCTTGAGCATGACTAGGTTGTCTATTTATCCCAGTGTTTCACTGAGCCTGTCCTGCACATCTCCCATCTCCCATCTCTTCTCTTCAGATTAACTACTCCTGTTCCTTTTTCTGATATATGGGAGGTGGCTTTGAGACTCTGCTTTGCCTATATCTTTCTCAGAGTTGGGTTTGGCTCACCCTAGGCTGAAGGAACTGTCAGCTTGCTCACTTTTGAGCTGATCTATCAGAATGGCCCAGGTTTCCCGTGGCTCTTTGGTCAGCCACTGTTGGCTCATATTGAACTTATAAGAAACTGAAGCCCTCGAGTCAGTTCCCCATAGTGCAGTTATACTTCCTCCATTCTGTCCTTATGCAACCGATTTTTAAAAAAGCTATTTGTTGAAGCACATACTTCAGACCAAAAAGGGCAAAACTGGTTGCATTTCCATGTGTTGAATGCACCATCAAGAGAACACTTGGATCAAGAAACAGAACATCACCAACACTCCAGAAGCCTTCTGGACGTGCAGGTGATTTTCAACATTGAAGTCGAGACTCTAAATTCATCCTGTTGAAGTCTGAGTGCATCATCCACCTGTTCAAATAACTTTGGATTCTTGAGTGATAAATTAAGACTTCTGTGTTGCCAGTGATATAAATCCAACTCAAACTAACTTAAACTTATGTGGATACAGAGGGCTCCCAAAAAGTGTCTCTGAGAGATGACTGTCTACATCTTGAAGTGTATATCCTACCCTTCTTGTAACCCCCAATAGGAATAAATTCTCTTCCGAATAGTGTCGCAAATTCAGTAAGATCAGAGTTGATCTCATTGGCTAAGATTTGCTATGTATCTACCTTTGAGCCAATCACAGTGGCTAAAGCAGAGATACAATGCTACGATTGGTCTTTCTGAGTCATACATCCACTCCTGGAGTCAGTTCCTCCCAAAACACACGGACTGACACTTTGGAGATATGTTGTGGTACCCCAATGAAAAATGGGACATTGTCACCAGAGACAGGAAAATGGATGCTTTAATTATGCCAGACCATAATTAAATATATCCACCTCAAATGAAATATTCATCGGCAATTTCTACCCCATGTCATTCATAGATGTGATGAGCATTTGCCTTCTAAAACAAAGTTATTCAATAGAACTTTTTCTGATGATGGAATCGTGCTGTTCAATCTGGTAGCTGCGAGTCATGTGTGACTATTAGGATGATTAAGGAACTGAAGTTTTCATTTTATTTTAAAATAATTTAAGTAGTCAACTGTGATAGACTAGAGGCTACTATATTAGACAACACAGTCCTGGGCCATTATCCTCTCCTTGATAAAAGTGTTCAATAGGTCATGGCCAAAAACAGAGCCACGAACTTATATTAATGTGTCAAAGTCAATCATTATACTTGGGGGTAATTGTTAATTGAAATGAATTAGCTATAGTATTATTTGCATTTGGTTTGTGGGAACAAAATAATAGTTTGCACTATTTAAAAAAGAGCCTTTCTTTCCTACAAAAACTTGGAAGATTTCCTTGAGGACTGAAGTATAGCAAAAGAGCAGCTCTGATCCTATGTCTGACCCCCCCATGTCTATGCAAATATCTCTTTTAAAGTATAGCAGATCATGGCATGGAGCAGAGTAGAGATTTGTGCACAGGTAATCATGGAGCACAGACTGGACATCTTTAGAGCAGCACTGGTGATTCAGCAGTGAACAGCAAGCTGGGTCAGGCCATGTTGGCATTCAGAGTCTTCCAAAGTCCCTTGGAAGAGAGCACAGCATTAACATGCTTAACATTGGCTAATGTTATTATGAAGAGAGCCTGTCAAGAACAGATGCTTAGGAAAAAGGAGGCTAGGGGATCACTTATGAGCAATGCTATTTAGATAGTGTCCAGGGAGAGACCAAGATGACCAACAACTTTGACGATTACCATCCTGTTGCTAAGGACAATCTGATTATGGAAAAGGAGACTTCAACATATCTTGACGTAATACTATTAAATGTGATGATTATGGACCTCCTTGCAACATTCTGATAATAATTTGGCTTCCCAGCCAGGTCTGCCTACAGATGCGGAATGAGTGGACCGTGCTTAAATGAATTTCTGGCATGCAAGGCAATTCTCTCTCGTATGAAGCGTTGTTATTTTATTCAACCTCATATGCTTGGAGAGTACGAGACTGCTCTTGGGAGAAGAAATGTAGGGTGGTAAACCATGGTCAGTCACCAAGATGATGTTATCCTGGGGGATTCAGCCAATTGAGCTCTCTGGGGACATCCTCAAATCCAAAACCCCGGTGATAATTCAACCAGCATTTTTTCTTGGTTTTGGTAAAGAGACACATGAAAGATTTGTGCTTCCTGGAGTCTGAAAAGTTCTTGTCTTTGACACTTTTCAGTCTAGTTACCCTCACAAGGAGCTAGAAGAGGTATTTCTGGCATGATTTATTCTTGCTTGACTTCTAGAGATCACTGTTTCCCTTCTAGTAGAGTGAGAATACGGTCAGTATTTCTGTTGAAGAAACTCAGAAGCTCTTTAAATGCCTGAAACCTAAATCCTTCTCTCAATAATCACCAAAACAAAGTCATTAAACAACCATGTAGGGGAAGACTGGGGTTTGAAAAGTAAGAAGAATGTTCCAGAATCTGCTCAGAGTATTGCATTGTCCAGTATTTCCGTCACATAAATTATGCCAACAAACAGAACTGGTGTCACCACCAGGACTTCTGGCTACCATATTTGACTGAAGAAGTTGTGTCCAGAGCAGAGCTGAAGACTAAGAAAGGAGAAATGTCAAACCTCCTCATGCAGAGAGAGGGAGATGGTACCTTTGTCATTTACATAGTAACAGCTAAATGAAAGTCAAAGCAGGAATTCAGGGTTCCCTGTCCTTCAAGAGAAACTCTAGGCCACAGACTTTTTGGCTTAAGGATCCCAGGTTTCGTGGGCACCACAAGAGTGGTAATAGCAATTCTCCACTGAGTCATCACTGAGAACTATGCTACAGTGTATGCTTGTTGCATAACAAACCACCCTGAACCACTTAGTGGCTTAAAACAATCGATTATTTCTCAGTGATTCTTTGGATTGACTGGGCAGTTCTATTGTGGATTTTGCCTGGGTTTATGCATGAAGCTGTAGTTAACTGCTGGGTGGGCTGGGGTCTGGGATGGTTGGGTTTCTCTCTCCGTGTGTTCCTTCATTCTGGGCTTCACTCAGCATGGTCTTGGGGTTCCAAGAAGTCATGCTGCAATACACAAGCATTTACCAAACCTTTGCCCGCACCATGTTTGCTGATATCTCTTTGGGCAAAGCTAGTTGCATGTTCCAACTGAGGGTGAATGTGGGAGGAATCCGTCATCACCTGGGCATGGAAAAGCATGACTTATGGGGTCATTATTGTTACAGTCTGCCATACATTCTAGACGTTTGCTTAAGATGGGAATTCTAGCAAGCCAATGAGATTACTCTGTGTCTGTTGTGTTAGTCAAATACTGTGCTTGGTTGTTGATGTTCCTGGAATGTCTGGCATGTACTGTGTGGACCAAGCACTGTTACCAGAGTCATCTGTTTGGGAATCCAAGACCCCACGTTGGGCACATCTGAGTATGTGATTGGCTTTGACTCTGGATCATGTGGCAATTAGAATTCAGTGTTGGGGAATGGTGCTTGTGCTGTAATTTCATTGCTTATTAGCTGAATAGCCATGACAGTGATTTATGCGATTTCATAATATTATGTTGACCCCTCAGTAATTGGGGTTAAAATCTGGATCAATGTTGAAACAGAAACAGGAACAGAAAAATAATCATCAGCCAGATGGAATGAATTATTAGTTCACATATGCAATGTGCTCAATAGATAAAACCTTTCAAAACCTGGATGGCATAGGAGAAAGTGAATCGAAGGAGGTCCTTGATGGAGAGGGTGATTAGTTGTGCAGAGAAGAATGGACTTTGGAAATTAGGAACACAAAGTCAGACAAAACTAGGTTGTAATCCCCATTTTGTGACCTTGAGTGAGTTACTTAATCTCTTGGGATCATATTCCTCATCTGTAGAGAGAATAATGGCCATGGCAGGAGTAGGGGCTGTGAAGATGTGTAGAGAATGAGGCGGACAGTAAACGGTCAGTGTCCTTTGCCATGAACCTCAGTTACAATAGGCTAGAGGCAAGGTGAGCATCTTTCTAATCTTTCTGCTTACCTTGACTGCCAGCACTATCCCATTTTTTTTCTATTTCTGTTTACTCAGTGCTAGCCTATCAGTCATTTACATATCATGGAAAAAGTTAAAACTTTTAGTAACTAAAAGGTAAAACTTTTAGTATGAAAAAGTTAAAACTTTTTCTTTTTTTTTTTTAAAGATTTGTTTATTTATGCATACAAGCTGGGGTGTAGGCCAGAGGTGTGGGGTGGTGAGAGGATTCACCAGAGACAGAGTGGAGAGCAGATCAGGCAGATTGACTGAAACACATTGCTGAGGGGAGCAGCTGGCAAGGCAGGAGAGTCTGCTGTGCCATGTGGGAAACCTGGCCGGTATAGAACTTGCGCTGCAGTGGCTCTGGATAGCCCCATAGTTCTGTGCTTAACCCGCTACGCCACCAGGGAGGCCCTAAAACTTTTTCTATAGCAATTTTCACTGCAAGCCAGTGTGAAGTAAAAGGCTTTGGTTATCCCATATAATGTACTCTCCTTATAGACTGTACTCAGGTCCCTCTTAGAGTCTCTCAGACAAAGGACCTATTCCCTGAAAAACTTCTATTAGACTATTTACTGAGATCTTTGAACTCAAGGTGTCCAGATTTCCTGTATCATCTCTTAAGGCAGCTAGACTATCCATTATGCTTGGTTTGAATATTTAAAACCCATCTTTAATTATAAAAACCCTTTGGAGGAACCCTAATTAACTTCTAGAAATTGCTTTCTTGAACCTTTTGGATTTAATATGATCTGTTCCCTTGTTATTAAAAAGGAAAACCTCAGTTATTTCACAGAACTTCATCCAAGTTTCTTGGCACCTAACTTTTTGTCAAGGAGACATGGTGGCCAACCTTCCCTGAACGGGCTTGGTTTCTACATAGTCATTCCTTCCGGCTCATGACTTTCTTCTCCATTTTCTGCCCACGGATGCTGAAAATAACTTGTTTTCTGGCAAGCTTGGGATGAGATTCCTTATGATTTAATCAGATCCATAATGCAACTCCCAACTTTTAGGAGAAAGCATCATGAACTGCAGGAATAGTTAAGTGCAGGACCCTGGTGGGTGGGAGGAGCCTCTTCCCTCAGCCTCACATCTAGGACCAGGAGAGCTGCCACCGAACAGAGCCCCCAACCTGCCTGGGCCTCCAGCGTGGTGGCGCTCATGGCTTGGCCTGGCAATTTCTGTGTCATGTACCATGTGTTACCATGGTACCAGGTACCATGTCTTGTGCTCTGCCCAGACCAAAGACCTCAGAGATAACAGACGGGAGACATTCCATCTCTAACCATCAGCTGCTTGGTCCAGGAAGACATAATTTCCTACAGAGATGTATATAGACAAGGGCAAATCTGTCCTGACTAAAGCCAAACTCCCTTGTTTGTTCCAAACTGGTGTTAAATTAGAAGATAATAACTGGATAAAATGAGGATGAGAGAGAAGCTGGGGCAGAGTAGTTGAGTGATGAGAAGTCATCTGAGTGGGTGCCAGGGAGTTGGGTGGTGCAGGAGCAGGTAAGGTAATGGGAAGTAGTTGAGAGAGAGGGAGTAGCTGGAGAGTGGAAAAGTAACTGGACAATGAAGGTGAGGCAAAAAATGGCAACTATGGCGGTGGGAAAATGACAGGTCCCAGACCTGGGGTGGGGAGTCAACCTGCCTTACTCCAGCCTTCTTCTCTCAGCCACTTTCTTGGGTCTTGCTAGTGAGAGGCAAACTCAGCCCAAGTCTGTAAACTAGTGAGGTGAAGCTCTCTGGAATGAGGATTGAGGTTGTAGCAGTGGTGGGTGGGTGTGTTTCTTCCCATTAGGGAGGGGCTCTCTCTTTTCTCAACCCCTCAGAAAATGGGTGGGTTGCCTGCCAGAGGTCTCTGCAGAACTCACATATGAATTAGCGCCCACTGCCATGTCATCACCATCATTCTCTCTGCCACTTTTCACTGCACACAGGGCACGGATCTAAACGTCTTCGCAGGCAACGCCTCATTGTTTCTCAACAATATTAGGAGAGAAACACTATTGGTGGCCCCATTTTATAGGTGGATAGGCTGAATCTTAGAAAGTTCTAGTGACTTGCCTGGGTAACAGGCAGAGCCAAGACTGTCTAAGATCAGAGCCTGCTCGCGAAGCCTATGTAACACTCATGGATTACACCCACGTGAAGCATTTGTCCCCCTTCAAATGCCCAACCCTTCTCAGCCCTCATTTAGCAGCACGTAGCAAGGTCTGTTGCAGGGGAGAGCGCCCTGCTTGAGTAAAGAGCCTGAGAAACAAGCCCAGAGCCCGTGGCCTTCACCTGAAGGTAGGTGCACCCACCTAGCAGTCATGTTCCACACCTATTCCCAGCATGGTCTGTCAGATAAAGTCCCAATTTAGAACCAGGCTTCCCAGGGTGCACCCGACACTGACAATCAGACCTCGTTTGCACGGAGACATTTATAGTCGGTGGTGAATTTCCATCGTCTGTATAGGATGAGACATAGGAATAGAAAGCTCCTGGGCTTGGGAAGTTTTCCCTTCTGTGCTTTCCAGCATGTCCTGGGACAGATGCCTCGTCAAGGGGTATGCCCAGCTGGCGTTTTCAGGAGTCGTTTCTGACACTAGGTGCTGGGAAAACATTATATGACAATAATTTCAGGCTGCAAAAAAGTTTTAAACTCAAAAAAGATTTACATTTGGGTCCTGAAGAGCCTGACTGTTCTCTTTATCTCATGAAAACAAGGCAATCACGTTGTCATATGTGATGCAGTGCCTTATTTAATAAGCGGCCGACTCCAAGATAAGCCATTCACTCCAGGAGGTTCTTGGTTGGTGAGATTGTTTTCTGCTAAAGAAACTGAAGGTTAAGTGCTAATTAATGGAGGGGGGTGTATTTTATACAGATAGATCAGGAGGTAGGTTTGGGGACATGTCAAATACACCATCTTTGGCTCTGCAGCTGAAAATATATTCATAAAGCCCACACAACTCTGTAGATTTCTTAAAACTCCATTTTTGGCAAGGGTATTCTGGTCTTGGTGTGCTCTGGCTAATGGCGGCTCTGACTCACATACTCAGTGCCTGATGTGGCATTGGCCCAGGTGCCTCTCAGGGCAGAGGGGAGGGGGCCAATCCCCCCAGTCATTTGATCCCGCTGGTCTTGCCTGGGGACTGCAGTTGGGGGACCTCAACCAAGCACTAGGGCTCTGTCTTAGTCATAGCAAAATGCCACAGACCAGGTGGCTTAAACCACAACATGTTTGCTTTTTTCCCCCCACAATTCTGGAGGTGGAAGTTCAAGATCAGGGTGCCAACGTGGTTGTTTTCTAGTGAGGATTTCCTTCCTGATCTGTAGATGGCCACTTTCCCATCAGTCTTTACAAGGGAAGGAGAAAAAGAGGAATCAAGCGCTCAGGTGTCTCTTCATACAAGGGCACTAATCCCAATAGACCAGGGCCCCTCCCTCACGACCTCATGGAAACATCTAATTGTAACTTTCTCCAAACACTGTCTTCTTCAAATACCATCGTATTGAGGGTTAGGGCTTCATCATATGAAGGTGAGAGAACATAGCCTAGTCCATAGCAGGCCTCTCTGTTGTTAGTCGAGGGGACTGGCTGCATGGGGAGAGATGTGCACTTTGAAGCAGTGAGGCCTAGTTTTTAGTTCTGTTTCTAAACTGTGTGACTTTGGGCAAATCACTCAACCTCTCTGAGTCCCAGCCTCCTCCTCTGCAAATGGAATAATTAAGGATGTTGCAGGATATTGGCCTCTGCCTGACCTAGTTCGCTCTGCTGCAGGTCAGAGTTCACCTGGCACTTGGGCCCATCCAGACCTGGGCAGGCCTTAGAAGAAGTGGCCTTACCCACTGAGGGGGCAGAATTGACCTTGCTGCCCCAATCTCAGTCAATCAGATACCTGGGGAAGGCTGGGACAAAGGTTCCTCTAGTGTTGTGGCTCACCTGGAGGGCTAGACTCTGCTTCACTTTCACTGTTTGGTGCTTAAGGAGTTTGCTTAGAAAAACTTCAGCCTGACTTTGATGAGGATTGTGACCTTCTGTAAGTTTCTTTCCTGGCGGTGGAATGTGCCCCATGCCCCAGCTTCATTCCCTCTCCCCTTTCTAGCCAGCCTGCATTCATCCTGTGGGCCATCTGGGTGCTAGGGCTGCCACCCCTGGCTGCGACAGCTCCTCCTTTGCCTTGGGACTCCTACTGGCCCCATCCCTGGTTCAAGGGCCCCTAGGCGGCTCATGCCAGCTCTGGTCAAACCCAACCCTCTTGGAGGAACAGCCTCAGGCAGCTTATCCTGATGGGGCTCCCAGCTTCACTGCCTCCCATCCCTGGCTTCCTGCCCTCTCCCTCAGGGCAGGCTGTGCGGTGCTGGCTGCCTGAGGCCCCAGAGAAGCGGTGGGGAGTGGACAGTAAATGTCAGGCAACCAGTGACCCTGAGCCAGGGTCTCCATTCCTGCTGTTCACTGGAGACAGAGTAGTGTTAGCTCTTGAGTGTTGAACCGGGCCTGCTGCAGTGGGGACAGAGCTGTAAGGGAGAGGATGCCACACGTTTTGCAGAGGAGGAAACTGAGTCACAGGGAGAGTCAGGGACTCACTCAGGTAAGTTGATTCCAGACCAAATGAATGTCAATATCTTAAATATTGCACAATCACATTAAAAAAGAGAAAGATATGAGAGCAAATGTATGGAGGCTCTAACTGGGACCTCAAGGAAGAGTGAGATGTCCCCGTGACTCATATAAAATCGCTGTCTAGAAGACTCTTAGTGTGATGGATGAGACTACTCACCCGAGAAGCCCTGAAGGGCTGCCTGGGCCAGGGCAGGAATAAGTGAGTGTTCAGGAGTCAGAAGGAGAAGGGTGAAGAGGGTGTGATGGTCCCAAGGGTGCCTTGGCCCAATGGCAGATAGGTAGTCTGGGCCTGGGGTCTGAGCGCTTTTGGGGTCCCACCCCCACTGTCCTGCTTTACCCCAGTTCCATCAGACGTGGCCTTCGGAGCCTGTCTGTTCTGCTTCCTGGCTCACGTCTCCCCACCACTCTCTAATTCAGTTTCCAGGTGCCCTGCTGTTCAAAAGCAGGTGAGTGGCTGGTGGACACTGGGCGGGGAGGTACCCTGGCGCCAGCAGATACAGGAGGGTCCTGTTAGTTCCCTGGAGCTTGGGACCCTTGTGGCTCTGGACCAGAAAGTAGAGAGTGTTTCTGGGCTTTCCTGGCTGCAAACCAAGCCTTCTAACCATGGTGACCCCCAGAAGAGCACCCATGCCTCTCTTGTTCTTACAAACCAAAGCACAGAATACAAAAGGTGTGGAAAATGAGGCATTCTCAGAGGTGACTTCCTGGTCCTGACTTAACCCTGGTCTGACCACAAAGACCTGTTGCCTCTTCCTCTCCCATCTATAAGGGGCCTTGACTGGTGCTCTCTGTGTCGGCCCAGACATCCCTGCCGACAGGTGTCCCTGCACCTCAGGGTGCTCTGTAGGCCAGGCTCCACTGCGTTAGCCTGAGCTGAGGGGCCAGGGCTATCCATACACCCCCAACCCCGGCCTACACCCCCTGCCCCTTTAACTTGTATGTGATGAAGAAGAGAACCAGACTCCCTCCAGCCTCATGATCTCAGTCTGCCTGTTAGCTGTGACCTGGGCAAGCTCCTTTCCTGTCTGCACCTCAGTTTTTTCATTTAGACAGAGGCCGTAACCATCATAATCACCTCAATGAACTTGTGAGAATTATATGAAGTTGAGTTTGTGAACATAATGGGAACAGCAAGCGGCATATAGTAGCTGCTCAATAAAGACGTTTTCCCGTCTTTTCTGTTGGATGATACCATAGTTTTTATTGAATAGAAACTTACCCAACGAACCAGCAGTTTTATGCCCGGATATCTACCCAAGAGAAATGGAGACGTGTCCACACAGAACACATGCATGAATGTATAAGCCGCGTTATTCGTAACAGCCCCAGAGTGGAAATGACCCAGTGTCCATCAGTGGTGACCGATAAGCCAGAAGTGACTCACGTGGGCCATGGAATGTTGTACCATAAAAAAGAATGAACTATGATACGTGCTACAACATGAGTGAGCCATGAAAAAAAACACATTGTGTGAAAAGCCAGGCATAAAACTCACATATCGTGTGATTCCATTTGCATGAAATGTACATCTAAGGCAAGTCTGTCGAAACAGAAAGTAAATTAGTGGTTCCTGAATACCTGAGATGAGAGTGGGGGGCGGGGTGGGAACTGCGGCTCAAGGGGATGGGGTTTCTTTTTAGGGCTGTAAATTGTTTTCAAGTTGATTGTGGTGATAGTTGTACAGCTCTTAGATACAGTAAAAAGGCAACAAGAACACTTTATATCATACACTTTAGGTGAGTTGTATGGTATGTAAGTTTTGCCTCAGGAATACTTTTAAAAATGAAAAACTGGGGAGGAAAAAAGACGTCGTAGCACTTGCTCTGTGTTGGGTGCTTTAAGTGCTTACAAATACACATCCACTGGCTCTGATGTTCAGAGAAGTACTGTTATTATTCTGTTTCTACAGTTGTGGAAACAAAAGCCCAGAGGAAAAGTAGCTCTCCAAAGTCATGCCGTTAGTTAGTGGCTGACCTGAGATCTGAGCTCTCATTCTGACTTGTGCCTTCACCCTCACATGAAGTTGCCCCCTATTGTAGTGATCAGAGGGGGATGTGCAGAACAGAGGGGAGTCACTGGCCTCCTCAGCCCAGAAAGACCAATAGATTCCCCAGGCTTGTCAACTCCTGGGTAGGCTGAGGTAGGGAGCAGCGCCAGGGGCCCTGGGTTCTCTCTCTCTCTCTCTCTCTCTCTCTCTCTCAGTCTCTCTGTCTCTCTCTCTCTGTCTGTCTCTCTCTCTCATTCACTCACAGGGAGACATGCAGACTGTACTGCTGGTTTTGTGGGGAGACAGAAGAGAGAACCTAACCCGTCAACACCTGATCATCGCTCCCCTTTATACCTCTGAGTTTTCCGTCCCCACTTTCCCAGCCTTCTCCGCCAGCCTTCACTTTCACTTGCACCTACAGCCCCTCCCCACTTGTCCTTAGAGAGCAGCCTGGGCCTCAGCTGGCAAAACCCCCTCGGCAAAGTGGAGGCTCACCCAGGGGGCCCAGGTCACCCTGTGCCGGAAGTTCCAGCTTCAGCGGATTCCTTTGACCTACAAAGTCCTCTTGGGGCTTCTGATAACTGTCCCCTTTGGACACGCCAGGAGTGGGTCTTCCCTGGTCGGGCCCCTGAGATGGGGGTGCCACAGGAGAGAGAGCCGGTTCCTGGGTCCTGGCCCACAGGGCTCAGCGCACCCGACTCAATCACAGCAGAATCCGGGCTTGGTGGCGCCCAGCAGCCTGGTGGTTGCAGCTGTCTGATGTCCCCAGGAGCCAAGAGGCAGATTAGCGAATGGTGGAGGACAAGGGCTGGGGAGGCCTCCAGGCCAAGTACCTTCCCTGGCTCTGCTGTGGCCTTGGGGTCCGTCACTCTAGCTCTCTAGCCTCAGGTTCACCACCTGCAAAGTGGGGCACTAACAGGATGCTGCAAGATTTAACTCAGGAAACACCTGTAATATGCACGGGCACCCTTGCTGGCACGCAGCAAGCCCCTAGTGCACAGAACATTTTATTGCTGTTACCATAGCACCAGCATCTGGGCCGTGGCCGATGGCATCTGTCTGAATGTGGCCCATCGCTGGGCCTTCTGGCTGGCAATCTTTAGCCCCCAAGGTGTCACTTTGCCTTCTTTTTGGACTTTGTTTGGAGCTGGTTCTTTCTGTTGGTGAGCTCAGCAGATTCTGCTGAGTCCCACCGTGAGTTGGGCCCACATACCCAAAGGCCTTGACCCTAAGCCATCTAGAACCTACATGAGCCATGATGTATGTGGCCAAGCCCTCCTGATTTGCCCTCTCCCCACCACCAGCTGTGACTCTGAGCTCACTCTGTCTTCTGAGCCTGGCATTGTGGGGTACCGGGGGACTGTCCTCTCCTTAGAGGGGTGCAGTGCCTTTGCGATGAGCTGGGTAGTTGGAAAGTAAAACCTTGGGCAGTCACTGTGAACCAGGTGCAGGCTGGGGGAGGGGGCCTGGATGTGCCTGCAAGAGCCCGGCTCTGAGATGAAGATAAGATGTGGGTGTTTCCGAGTGACTCTGGGGGACTACCAGTCTCTGACCCAGTTTGGGACTTCCTGACCCCTCCCTGAGCTGGAGCCACCGAAATCGATTTGTAGATGGGCACATTCCACTTAATTAGCGTGGCCTCCTTCTGGCTGGGAAAACACCATTAAGTGGGCTGGTTGGCCTGAAATCTTGCCTGTGGCCTCAGCCCCAGTCCCACAGGGCTGTCTGTCCCTCGGGCTCTGTCCCCTTAGCCAGGCTGGAATTCAGAGTTTCTGATTTGGAGTGAGAGACAAATCCAAACACCTGGCTCCAGCAAGCCAAGCATAAATGGCCTGGGGTCTGGGATGGCCCGGAAGGAGAAGAGAGGGTTTCCCCAGCATACTTGGCCTTCCTGGGTGCCGTGGCCTGTGTTCTGCCAGGACACGGATGGCTGACTACCTCCCCTGCTCCCTGCTGCCTCCTTTCTATGTGCCACTGCATACCAAAGCCCTGCAGAGTGGGCTCGACTTGACAGATGAGGAGACCAAGGCTGAGAGAGGCTGTCCTTTCCCCAGAGTTCACGCAGCTAGAATACAATGTCCATATTCTTCCCTCCAGCTCTCCTGGGTCCCAGCACAATCTCAGCCTGCCCTTCCTGGTCCTGGCTCTATTTGGAGGGCAGTACTCATCACCTGCATTCTGAAAGCTTGTGGGGTTTAATTCCTTCTTCTGGTTTTAGAGGGAGAGTGATGGCACAGGCCAGGGATCCCTGGGAAACAGGGCAACTCCCAAATCCTGGGGGTGCTGCCCTCTGTCGGCCGAGTGTGTGTACAGCAGGAGGAGGGGCAGTCACAGGTTCCACCTCTTACTTGGTGACCTTCAGCAACCACCTTGACCTTGACTTCTTTGAGCCTCTTTTCCTCATCTGTAAAATGGGGTAACGGCTGTATACATCTCAGAGGGGATTTGACAGTCAGTGTCCCACAAATCCTGGGAGCTGCCTTACCATTACTCCTGTTGGGTTTAGTTTCTCAGAGCCTAATGCAAAGGAGGGGGCTGCTTGTTTGCCCCTCACACTAGATGTTTGGGGTGCAGGGTGGAGGTTGAGACAAAGCATGCAGTTTCCCCAGAGGGAGCACAGCCAGGCATGCAGGGGCAGCCTGGGATGGCGGGTGGGACTCCCCAGCCGGGAACGCAGGCAGCTCTCCCTGGCAGGTCGGGAATCAGCTGTGCAGTTTGGAAAGGGCTGTAAAATTCACATAACATAAAATCGACCATTTAAAAATGTGCTATCGGTGGCATTTAGCACAGTCTCAATGTCGACCAGCCATCGCCTAGCTCCAGCTTTCTATTACCCCTGAAGGAGGCCGTGCCCATTAGCAGTCACACCCTAGCCCCCCCTCCCCCCCAGCAACCACCAATTTGCTTTTGTCTCTGTCGATTTGCCTGTGCTGGATATTTCATGTAAATGGAATCATACACTATGTGACCTTGTGTGTCTGGCTTCATTTGCTTAGTATATGATTTTCAGGGTTCATCCACACTATAGCGTGTCAACACCTCATTGTTTTCTATGGTTGGATAACAGTCCAGTGTATGAATAGACAACATTTCAGCTGCTCATCAGTTGATGGAGAAATTGTGGTTTTGAAAAGGGGTTGAAGAGAGATTCAGGCTGGGCCCCGAGGGCCACACGCATGCACCTACCCACACAGAGCGTGCACATGCGCACACACGCACGTGGTGCACGCGGGCTGCAGCCCACCCTGAACCCCACCCCTGCAGCCTGCAGTCGTGGTCAAAGGGTGCTGCGGCTCCTCGGCCTTGTCAGCGCATTGCTGTGCAAACATGCCCCTGGTGCCCGTGAGGGCGGCAGGGGAAGCGGTTCCATGGGGTGGGGGCGGTTAAAGATCCACCAGGCGCAGGTCAGCGTTCTGTGGGATCCAGTCCGGGACTCACCAAAGTGCATGGTTCAGACCTGGAGCTCTGGAGCGAGACCGTCTGGCAAATCCAGGCTCTCTGCTTACTGGGTGACCTTGGGCAAATCACTCAGTGTCTGTGCCGTGGGTTCAGGGTTGCTCGAGGATTGTATGAGGCCCTGTTTTAGCATAGTGCCCACCAGGTTAGTTTAGTTGATGAGGTGAATTGCAATTGACATGAACCTTTGCATAAGTTCCAAAACATGTTAGCTATCAGCTGTTGTCATTCTTCAGTTAGGTCACTTGGCCTTTTGTCCTAATGTTGGCATCTGGGGGCCGCACTGAGCCTGATGGGATGGGTCCCAGTGTGCCCTCCTGGCACAGTTTGTCCCTTCCTGGGGTGCCTCATCTGGATTGTTGATTGTTTCCACCCATGTAAGGTTCTCTTGATAGTGAGCAGCCTGTGACCCCCACCAAGCAAAGGCCAGATCTGGTCTGCCTATGCCCAATCCATGTTCCTGGCATGTGCCTTTCTGCCTTTTAGCTCAGGAGTCCCAGATCCCGCCAGTGAGGGGAGTTCTGGCTTTTTTATTTTGAGACAAGCTAAAGACCCACATGCAGTTTGCAAAAACCACACTGAGAGATCTTCCTGCCCAATTTACCCCCATGATGACATCTTATGAAACTGTGGTATAATGTCAGTCCAGGAAACTGACATCAGTACCATTAACCCCCTCTCCCCCTGCCTTACCAATTGTGTCCATTTTCTTGCACTTCCTTGTGTGTATTTAGCTGTATGCAACTTTTAAAATCACAGATGCTGATTTGTGTGCCCACCATGACAGTTTCTTAACAGAATTTTAAAATACTATGTGTTGAAATGATAATGATTTGATTACTGTTGGGTTAAATAAAATCTATCATTAAAACTTTACCTGTTTCTTTTTTAACGTTGCTACCAGAAAATTTAAAATTGCATGTGGCCCATATCGTGTCTCTACTGGACTTATGCTCTAGAACTTTCCCTCAAGCCTTTCCACTCAATCTTCAGCTCTCCCCCAGCCTTTCTTCCACCACTGCAGGTTAGTTTTGTTGTTGTTGAGGAGAATGGCACATAGCATAACATGAACCTTTGTATAAGTCAGTGGCATCAAGTATATTCACCACCAATAGCTAGTTCTAGAACATTGCATCAACCCAAAAGGAGACTCCATACCCATTATTTCGCCACTCCTCACCCCCTACCCCATTTTCTGGGCAACTTAGTGATCTGTTTTCTACCTCTATGGACCCACTTCTTTTGCACATTTCCTTTAAATGGCGTCGCACATATGTCACCTTTGTGTCTGGCTTCTCTGACTTAGCATAATGTTTTGAAGGTTCCCCCACATGGTAGAATTTCTTAGTATTTCAGTCCTTTTTATAGTTGAGTAATTAAAATTTCATTGTGTGTGCATATATATACTTCATCCATTGGTGACACTTGGGTTGTTTCTACCTTTTGCCTATTTTTCATCTCTTTGGATCGTGCTGCTATGAACGTGAGTGTGCATGTACCTGTTTGAGTTACTGTTTCTAGTTTTTCAGGGTCTATACCTAGAAATGGAATTACTGGATCCTAGGGTCATTCTGGACCTGGCATTTTAGGGAGCAGTGAGACAGTTTGCACAGCAGCTGCACTAGTTTTCATCCCGCCAGCAGCCTTCCAAGGGTGCCGTTTCGCCACATCTTCGACGACACTGTTGTCTGCTTTCTGATTATAGCTGTTCTAGCATGAAGAGTAGTTTTGCTTATTCTAGAACATCATGCAAGTGGAATCACACAGTGTGGACTCTTGCGTCTGAGGCTTCCTTCGCTCAGCCTGTACCTGAAGATATTTGAGGTGTGTGGTTTGAGTGCCTGAGAAGCCATGTCCTGGCCCTTGAGTATAATAAAGGGGAAGATAAGATACTTTAGGGCAAAGATGGCTCTTCACCTCATCCTAGCCCACCCCCCAAAACTCCCTGCTATGAAGAAACAGCAGTGTGCTCTCACAGGGGACAAAAGGACAGAGACATATTTAGTGAGGTCCATCGGGGCGCTCTAGGAGACCTGAAGGCTGAGGAGCCTGCCGTGCTAAAAGATGGAGGAGGCTGGGCCAGAGGAGAGGGTGGAGACAGAAATAATAGTGTGAGCAAGGGCCCTGGGCCTGGGCAAGCCCTGTGGCTAAGGGCTAAGTTGGGAAGGGGGTGAACCCACTGGGAAGGACTGGGGGGCGGCTTCTCTACTGGCTGATGGACCGTGGTGCAGGGGGCACCCCTTGTGTTGTAAGTGGGACCTGGGAGGGGCCAGGCCAGGTGCTGTGTCAGCCTGTCCTCCCAGCTTCAAGGGGCAGCTTCGCCAAGATATTGTGGACTCATCGCAGTGTCTTGCAGCCTTTCAAACTGGTGTACAAGTTAGGGGGTGGGGAGGTGTCTGTTCAGGGGTGACTGAGTCAGAGATCCCCAAACACAGGACTGGGTACCTATAGTGACTCACCCAGACCCCGAAGCAGGCTTCAGAGCCCAAGTCTTGCTAGGTGTCCCTCATCCTCCCGGGCTGTCCGGAGGATGGCTCAGCCTGGTGCCCTCCCCGCCCTGGAGAGCTGGGCGCTAAAGCTCCAAGCCAGATGCACGCCCTGGCCGGCCTCCTGGAGCTTGGAGAACAAAGTGTCTTGCACACAGAGTCCTGGCCCCAGGGCCCGCGTTCACCTGAGCCCCGCAGGCAAAAGGAAAACTGACCCCAGCCCTGAGTTACGTAAGGGCATCTTTGGAATTTGGGACCTTTTGAAATGAAGTGGGAAAAGTACACTGACCCAAGCAGGTCTGGGGAATTAAATGGGAGGAAACACCCTCTCTGGTCACCTCTGGGCTGGCCTGATTCCTGGTTCATTCAGCAAATGTGGTCGGCACCTGCTTTGTGCAGCTTCCTGGTGGGGGTTCGAAAACCAGTGTCCAATACATGGTTGCGGGAAGAAGGAGAGAGGATGGGGGAGAGAGGAAGAGGACAAGAAGGAGAGAGAGGGGGAGAGGTGGAGAAGGAGGGAAGGAGGAAGATGGATGTACAGAAAGTCTCTCATGAAGCCTGGGGCTGTGCCCACGATCGTGGGATAAATATTTACCATCTAGCTCGGTGCTGGTCGGCAGAAAAATGTGAGCCACATGTTTCATTTTAAATTTTCTAGTAGCCACATTAAAATGGAAAAGAAACGGGTGGAATCAATTTAGAGATTTTATTTAACTTAATATAGCCTTTCAGCATGTAATTGGCATTAAAAAATGATTAATGGGATCATTTTCAGATCTTTTTCTAATACTGAATCTTCAACATCCAGGGTGTGCCTTCCAATCACAGCACATCTCAGTGGGGTGTACATACCCCCTCCAGGCCCCCGTGGCAGAGAGAGCTGGATCCAGGGTCAGGGAGATGCACTGAGGTGGTGCATTCAGTGGCCTGTTCATTTGCTCAGCTCCCGTTCAACTGGCCTTTGCTGAATGCCCTCTGCACTGGTGTGGGGGCTGGGCAGGGGTTTGGCTGGTGGGGAGAAAAATGTTCCAGAAGGAAGAGAGGCAGACTGCAAACTTGAAGAGGGTGTCTGTCTTTCTCACTGCTGTGTGCCCACATCCGGCCGAGCTGGTGCCCATGAATATTTGTTGGTGGGGGAGGAGAGAAGTTGGGGTTTCTAGAGTGCAGAAGAACCAGGAAGGAATGGTGAGAGACAAGTCTGGAGCATCAGAGGACCAGTTACCGCGGAGATGGCTGGGCCCTCTTGGTTTAGTAGTTATCGGCTCCGGCCACAGGATTTGAATTTCTAGCAAGTTGCCAGGTGATTCCGTGGGTGCCACTGGACTAGCTGTCAGACATGTGCATGCAACGGGGAGCTGTGAGGGGCTGAGTAGGAGAGGTGCTTTCAGGTCTGTAGAAAACTGAAAGTGGCTGCTGGGGGCAGGGATTGAGGTCTCCTCGCCACCTCTCCCCAGCCAGGTCAAGCGTACTTCTAGCTCAGAAGGGTTCCTCAAGGTCTGGTCTCATCTCCACATAGTTGGGAACCCCAGGCTCTGCCCCAGAACAAGAAAGAGACCCAGGTGATGACTGACGTGTCTTCCGCACCATGGGCGTAAATAGAAACCCTTAGTCAGCTGTAGGGCTCGGCGAAAAATTTCCCTGGTTACCGGAAATTTGATGACTGAGGGAAAGGGGGAGGCTGAGGTTCTGGGGTGTCTGAGAGGCAGGGGCTCCTCCATCCTCATGTGGCCACTTCAGAGCTGTGTCTTCAGACCCACACTTCCCTGTCCTTGTTGAAGCTCTTCTCTTGTGGATCCTTGTGTATGTGGGATCTACACAGAAATTACCCCCAAAGTGTTTTGAGTAACAACTCAAAACAACAACACTCGTGTATTACCTGATAGTTCTGTGGGCCGGGAATCCGGGGTAGGTGGGTGGTTCAGGTTCAGCTTCAGGGTCTCTCAAGATGGCAGCCAGAGCTCCATCATCTGAAGGCCCACCTGGGGCTAGAGGTCCTGATTCTATAATGGGTCCCTCACACAGCCGTTGGCAGGACTCCTCAATTCCTCCCTGTGTGGTCTCTCTGCTGCCTTCCCCCAGGGTGAGTGACCCCCCGAGTGAGTGACCCGCTGGATGGCCCAGCCCTGCAGTCCCACTCGATCCTACAGTGAGGCTGCAGTCAGCCCTAGAGAGTGTGGGAAGTGACTGCAGGAAAGGGTGGCTCCTCGGAGGCAGGGTGTCGGGCAGCATTGTGGAGACTGGCAGCCGCAGCCGCCTGCCCTTTGGCTCTATCCTGTGGTCAGCGCACAGGTGTCCTAAGATGCCCACTGCCCAGAGCCACCATCAATGTCTTGGGGCTTGCAGCCTGGGCTCCCCATTCCTCTGGGAGGCCTGCTAGGATCTGCTTTCTCTCCTGCCTCTGTCTGGCTGAGGGTGAGGACAGGCAGGTTGAGCACATTCCATTTTTGTCTATTGCTGGGGATCAGCAAGTGATCCCTACGGGCCCAGGGCTGAGGATATTCCAAGCAAATGACTCCTACGCCCCATACACAACTCTGTCTCCAGCTGCGGCCCTGGGCCTCCCTGAGCCAAACTTTGCTAAGAACAGTGGGTTCTAGAAACTTTGGAAAAACCTTCAACTCACCCCTCCTCCCCCGGCTCAGTTAACTCCTCTCTGATATCAAAGTGGATTTTTCCATTTCCTGAAGTTGAAATGCTCCTTTCCCCTGTGCCCACTATCAGCCCTGGTTTCTGCTCTGAGTGGCAGAAGATGGGTATCTGGATGCCCCAGGAGATTGTGGAGGAGGAGAGAGTGCCAAGCACAGGGGTCAGGTCAGGTGGCCTAGTGGCCGGCGGCGTTTCCAATAAGGAGGTGGACATCTATCTCTGTTCTTGAGACAGGGACTCAGTTCCTTTGTATCAGAAATGACAAAACCAAACACCAGCAAACAACCTCCCCCCAGCCAGCAAACAGGAAGCAGGGTTTGGATAAAAATACCATCCTTTTTGCAGCTGCAGCCTCCACTGTACAGGTTTCAGAAGGTCACGCTCTTGACAGGAAACGAGGCTGCTTTTGGAGGGGAGAGGCGGCTGAGCTGGGGCTGGGGGTGGAGACAGTGGGGGAAAGGTTGCAGGCTCTCAGAGGTTTGGGCCCCCCTTTCTTCCTGAGCAGGTGAAGAAATGAGGCCAGATGTCCCCATGCTCCTCTGGGCCACGGCCCCATGGCCAGCCACTGTGGGCCACACTAATTTCTTCCTCTCCTACCTGTGACTGTGGGACTTGTATTTGTGAGAGCAAAATGACTGTCATTTTCAACATGTTTTGTTAACTGAAAAGTGCTGCCTTAGTTAGGATCAGCGAACTTTTTCTGTAAAGGATCAGAAATATCCTGCAAAGGATCAGAATAAGAATATTGCAGGTTGTGCGGCCCAGAGGGGATATGGCAGGTTGCCCATGAAGAAGTGAGTGTGTGTTCCAGCTGGACTTCCCAATGAATGCTTATACTTGACTTTCATATCGTTTTCCCACCACTTAGGCATATAGAAACCATTCTTAATTTGCAAGCACTTCAAAATTAAGTGATGGGCCCAGATTTGGCCTGCAGACCCTACGGTCTGACCCCTGCTCTGTACAGTCAAAGAAGTTGTTATTATTGTTGCTATTGAACTTCCACCCCACACAGGAATCCCAACTTCAGTGCCTCTTTCATGGGGTCAGCCAGCTCCAGCCCTCATTTCCGCACTAGGAATTCTTAGCAGAAATACAGTTCTCACCCCTATGGCTATCATACTGGGGTGCGACTTTGTTTATTAGTAAAACTGGAAATTTCTGATCATAAAGCAGTATGTACTTATTTTCAAATGTTTGCAAAATCCTGGCAACCATAAAATAAAAATTACCTATAGCCACAGTTACTATCTTAATTTTTATTTGCAATAAAAGGCGTGTGCTTGTGTGGAATGCACTTTTCCATTCCAGTTGAGATGGCACTAAATGTATAGCTTTAATTCCCTGTGTTTTCCATGCTGCATTATGAGCTAGAATTTTCCTCTGTCATTAAAAATTCTTCAAAGATCCCAGCTGCAGAATAGCTCATTATATGAAAGTTCCATAACTTACCTAATCAGCCTCCGATTGTGTAGACATTTGGGTTGCTTCCAGCATTTCTCAGTTATTAACAGTGTGTATAAACACTGCTGATGTGAACATCCATGCCCATAAATCTTGTCCCCCCATTATCTTATTTTTGGGGGGGGTTGTGAGCTGGAGATTCTTAGGAAAAACTGTGTTTCCGCCTTCTATGCTGAGAAGTTTAGTTTAACTGAATTATGCTTTACTGATGATGCAATTCATAAAGTTTTCCAGCTGATAATGACTTCCTTCGCCCCCTGCCACCGCTAGCCCCCAGCATGCACTCATCTGCTTTCTGCTCATGATTTCACTTTGAAATATCTTTTAAAAATCAACCTAACATTGATTACCTCCTCTTTCTGCCCTGAATTCCACTCTGCATCATAGTAACTTCCCACCCCCGTTTTCTTTGTGTTTGCATTTGCCTGTTTTATATTTGAGTCTTCCTTTATTTTTAGTCTCTCTGTTATTTTGTTAGATATATCTCTTATAAGCAGCACACAAGGGAATTATTGTCTTGTTGGCCACCAAATCTTTACTGCTTTGTAGGAGAGGATGAATGATTTCATTATTGTTATTGAAAATATTTGGATCTTGGTCATCTCATCTCATACTTGGTGGCACTGATAGTTTGGTCTTATTCCTTTCACTTTGTGACTTTACAGAATATTATGTTGAATTTATCTTTTCTATTGATGAGGGAGATAGAAGTCCTGATTGCAGTTTCTCGGTTGATTATCTTTAAAATTCTCAAAAATCTTATTTTATTCCCTCAGTCAGACAGGTAGAAGCCTGGTGGGGGGGGGGGGATTGCTCCTGTCTTCTGTAACACCGTGCTGAGGGAGAGAAGCCAGGCAGCAATTTTGTGAGAAATCAAAACTGAGAGCCAGGCATACAGGGCAGGAGAGGAGCTGATATGGGACAACAGAGCAGGACTAGGGAAAGCAGATGAATGGTTCAAAATGGGCAGGTGAGAGCTGGAGAAATTTCCCCTTCCTTGGCAATTTGTTTTCTCTCTCTAAATATTGATAGGAATGGCTATTATTCTTGTTTATATTTGGTTGAGGATATCTTGTTACTAGTTTCGCCTGAAACACCAGTTACACCTAGAATTAACCAGACTGGATGAGTCTCAACACTTACTGGCCAAGTAAGCTTGAGCAAATCATGTAAGTTCTCTATTGAATGAATGTCTAAGTCATAGGGCTGTTAGGGGATTAACTGGCATGAAACAGGTAATGTCTTAGCATAGTGTCTCATACTTGGGAAATATTCATGAAAAGTTAGGTATTATTATGCTAGCTGTGAAGCCATTGTAGTTTTATGTGTCTACAGCTCCTACCTGGAGGACTGGGAATATTTTTATCTATCACTTGCCTGGAGATATGAAATAATTGGGCTATTTTAAAATTTTGAGGGAAGAGAAGTGAGGCGAGAGAGATGAGACTAGGGAGAAACAGAAATTCAAGAAGCAGAGTGGGGAGGATTTCGGGGATGGGGGGAGAGGGGAACTGGGATTATACCAGATACCTTGGAGAGCTCCCGGGTGGCCAGGCTTTGCAAGGCAGAAAGAGATCAGTTTCCTGGGTCTACGGGGAAGCTGTAGGGGGAAGTAATGAGAGAATTCTGAAGAGTTAGTGAACCACAGGGACCTGCACAGTTGAAGTTGAAGTGTTCATGAGAGGAGAGGGAAGTCCCATAGTCACACGTCTGCATGCATTTCTGCCTTGAGCCCCTCAGAGAAACACTTTGGGGGAGAAGAGATCCCTATGGGAGGCGGGGAGGCATGATGGAATGGAATGGAAGGGAAGGACAGAAGGAGAGAGAACTGTACATGAGCACAGTCTTCCAGCTTTGTTGGAGAACTTTGCAGACCCACGTCTTGTCCACATTAGATGAGTTAGATGCAGTTCTCCCTCCCTTTGAGGAAATCTAGTACATAAATGTCTGCTTATCCATTAGGCAATGATTCCTTCCCCCAGGCTCAAGTTTCAGAGATACTGCACACTTTTCAAATGCACACTTATCAACTGTAGCTTCCTTTGCACATAGGTTTCCCTTGTTTCTTTCTGTTTGAGTATTAAGATTTAATTTTTTTAAGAACAGTTGTAGCTGTTCTAAAGCAAAAATTATGGAAGGTACAGACATTTCCTATATAACCCCTGTCCCCCTTCATGCACTATAGATGCCCTCATCACAGTGGTGCATTTGTTACTATTGATGTGCCTGCACTGATACATTGTAATCATCCAAGGATGATAGTTCACATTACTCTTCACTCTTGGCATTTTATATCCTGTGGATTTGGACAAAGGTATAATGACAAGTACCCACCCTTACGGTATCTTACAGAAGATCAGAGTATTTTCACTGCCCTAAAAATCTCTGCACACCCGCCCCCCACCCCCCGCCAACTCCTGGCAACCATTCATTTTTTTACTCTCTCCATCACTTTGCTTTTTTCAGAATATCATATAGTTGGCATTATAGAGTATGTAGCTTTTCCACACTGGCTTCCTTCACTTAGTAATATGCACTTAAAGTTCTTCCATGTTTTTCCATGACTTGATAGCTCATTTCCTTTTCACAGTGAATAATGTTCCATTGTTTGCATGTACTGTGATTTATCCCATCTCCTACCGAAGAGATGGGAATGGAAGTCACGGTTGCTCCCAAACTTTGGTGATTATGAATAAAGCTGCTATAAATTCCCTCTGCAGGATTTTGTGTGGACATAAGTTTTCACCTCCTTTGCATAAATACCAAGTGCAATTGCTGGATTGTATGGTAGTAGTATATTTAATTTTATAAGAAGCCACCCAAAGTGCCTATGCCATTTTGCATTCTTGCCAACAATGGATGAGAGTGGACTACATTTATGTGTCTCTATTTCTGGGCTCCCTGTTCTGTTCCATTGACCTTTTTGTCTGTACTTTTACCAATATCACACTCACTGTATCACTTTAACTTAATACTAGGTCTTGAAATTGAGTTGCATTAGTCCTCCAACTTTATTCCTTGTTTTTTGTTCTTTGTTCTCCTTCAATATTTTTTTGGCTGTTCTGGGTCTTATGCCCTTCCACATAAACTTTAGAATCAGTTTGTCTATATTTATGAAATAACTTGCTGAGATTTGGGTTGGGATCACATTCAATCTTTAAACCAAGTTGGAAAGAACTGACATCTTGATAATAGAATCTTCCTCTCCATGAACATGGAGTATCTCTTTGTTTATTTCTTATTTTGATCACATCCATCAGGATGCTGTAGTTTTTCATTTCACATAAATTCTGTACATATTTTGTTAGATTTCTCTGGTATCTTTAGTTTCTTTTCCTAGGAGAAAAGCTAATTTTTATTTGTTCATTCTCTCGACAAATGTTTGATGAGCTCTTACTCCGGGTGCTGGGTACCCCAAAAAAGAAGGTCAAGATATGCTGGCATAGATCTTATATTGTAAAGGGGGAGGGGTCAGTCACTTTTCCTGTACACTTAATACTAGATATAAGTTACACATGTGCAGAAGCATCTGAACTGATGTAAGTCTCTGCCAACTCTTCCCATCCAGGACAGCTGTGTCCTGGGCATGAAGGTTCTGGAAAGGATATTATACCTACAAGCTAGTGTGCCCTTGCCCATCTTGTCCTGGTAGTGCTGAGCATCTGAGAGATGCTAAGAGAGAAACTGGGCTTTTTGTGTAGGCAAGGGACAAAGATTCTCTGTGAGATGGGAAATTCTGTGACTCAACCTGGAGCATTTCTGTCCAGAAGAAACAGCTTATCTCCTGGGAAGATGCTTTGGCCACTTCTGAGGCTTGGGTGGAGGCCTGGCAGGCTTTATTTACTCCTGTGGTCATCAGACACTGACCTATTCCGCACAACTGTGTCACAGTAGCTAAAAGGTTTGTGGCTTCTTTCCCTCAACCTCTCCAGAGGTTATATAACCTCGTAAAGACACAGACAAATCAACTGCATTGTAGTGTCTAGAGTTCTTGTGGAGGAAACAGAAGGTGCATGAGGAGGATACCTGCCCAGCCTCGGGCCATTAAGGGCAGCTTCACAGAGAAAGTGACATTTAAGCTGAGGCCTGACGACTAAGGAAAAATTAAGCAGGTAAAGGGAAGGCAGAGAGAACAGCACATGAGAAGGCAGGGGGTGGTTCTGAAAGGACCCATGGCAATTCAGAGGGATGGTCCAGGAGAGGTGAGCAGAAGCCAGATCACGTGGGGCCTAGTGACCAGTGGCCTCCTCCTTCCATTAAGTAATGACCAAGCACCTCCTGAGTACTGGGCACTCTCCTAGGCACCACAGGTAAAGTAATAAACGGGACAGATGAGGTGCTGACCACTGAACTCCCAGGCTGGCCAGAGGACCAGTGCTTAGCAGGATGCTCAAGGCCCAGCTTGGAGACCCTTCCTCTTCCTCTTTTTAAATTGAGACACTATTCACATTCCATCAAATTCACCCTGTTCAAGTGTGCAATTTGTGGTCTTAAGTATATTCACAGGATTGTTCCACTATTGCCGCTGTCTAATTCTAGAACATTCAAAAAAAATTCTGTACCTTTTAGCAGTCACACCCGCTCCCCCTCCCTCAGCTTTTGGCAACCATTCATCTCCTTTCCATGATCATGGATGGTTGTTTTAGACATGCCACATGAGTGGACGCCCATTGCAGTGGCCTCCGGTGTCTGGCTTCTTTCGCATAGCGAGACGTCTTCAGACTTGACCCACCTTGTAGCACATGTCAGCATTTCATTCCTTCCGACAGCCAAAGAAATGGTGTGGATAGACCAGTTTATTCACTCCTCCACTGAGGGTCATATGGGTTGTTTCCATGTTGGGGCTATTGTGAATCACTCAGTACCAACTTTTGTGTGGCCCACATGCTCCTTCCTCTTGAATGTGCAGTCACGTGTCATGTAGCAACGTTCTGTCAGGGATGGACACATGGAAGACGACTGTCCCAATAGGCTGGAGTAGCCCCCATGTGTCCTAGACTAGCCCACGGGGGCTTGTGTAATTCTGATCCATGAGCTTCACACACAGGAAATGGCCTCACGAGGCATTTCCAGAATGTAACCCCACAGCAAAGTGACACATGGCTGTGACTGTAACAAGGGGTGGAGCCACTGGGTCATGTGGTCACGGTGTATTTACTTTTGGAGGGGCTGCCAGACCATTTCCCACCGCAGCTGCACCGTTTTACATTCCCACCTGCAGTGTGAGACGCCCCAGTTTCCCCAAATCACTCATTAGTGCCGACCCTTCCTCCTCTCAAATGGTCCTGGAGTGAGGGTACCTGGCTGGAGCAAGGACTGGCTCGGACTTGGAGATGTGACTTTAAGGGAAGCCCGTGTGTTCCCTGCCCACCCTCTGCCGTGCTGCATCCTGGGGCGAACTGCCTGGAGGTGGGATGGGCTGCAAAGCCACTGCAGAACCACTGTTAGGCTTGACTGAGTCCCCACTCCCAGCCCCAGGCACTAGGCTTCCCTGGAAGCAGATATTTCTGGCTGTTTCTGTTCTAGGGAGGAGCAGTGGTGGGTGGAAAGGTTGAAATTGTTTGGTGGGATGATTTTGGAAACGGTGCATTGAGGACGGGACAACCTTGACTTAGAGGAGAATGAAAGGGAGGCTTTCTGGGAGTACCGGTCCTTCAGGCATTGTCAAAGCTGAGGGCTGGCCCCCTGCAGCCCTGATGGCACCTTGAGGAGGGGGGAGGAGGGGAGGGCAGACTAGAGGAGCTGGTTTGATTAGGCTGCAGGTGCTGGACCCTGTTAGAGTCTGGGTGGAGCACACCTGGAGCTCAAGGAAGAGAGGATATGGGATCTGGGTGGGCAGGATTTTCCAAAACAGAGGTGCAGCCCAGTGGGTGGGTGTGGCTGATGGAGGCAGGGTAGTTAGAGTCAGGGCTCTGGTAGGGTCTACCCAGGGTGCAGATGTGGCAGGAAGACAAACAGAGGAAGTTTGGGTTCCTGGAGCTAGGGTTCCTAAATGAACCCCGGAATTGCCACTCATTTGCCACAGGGTCTCAGGCAAAGCATTAGCTCTGTAGCTCAGTGTCTGCTGCGAACTGCGCAAGCAAGGTTATTGCCATGACTGTGAGGGAGCCCTGTCTTATTACCCCAAGGTTCTAAAAGTCTCAGCTGTTGGCAATGATCTTGACCTTTCTTTTAGCTTTCTGCTATGTATGTGGCTGTCTTCACTGTGACAACTGCTGCCCACATTCACCTCTCTGGGTCTTTGTTTGGCACAACTTTAGCGAAGTAGTTAAGAGCCATTGGAGGCAATGAGACACCTGCACTAGGGTCCCAGCTCTGCCATTCCCAGCCATACGCCCTGGAGCAAGTCCTTTCACACATTTGAACCTGAGCCTCCATTTTCCCAACTGCAAATTGGGGCAAGAATAGCAGTTAATGAATAATAGGAGATGATTAATCCTCATAACTGAATTAGCTCATCAATTTGATGAATGTAAAGTGCTTGATGCAAAGCCAGGCACACTGAGTACGGAGTCAGGGAAAGAATAGCCCAGGGCCCAGGGCAGAAGGGTGAGGACCCGGGTCCTGGGCAGGAGGACATGATGGGTGCCCAGGGCCCGCTGGGGCATGGGCTGAAGGTGTCCTCCAGTCGGCTCCAGTCTGGTGGCATTCATGATGGAGACTGGGGGGGGGGCGGGTATCTGCTCCTTTATTCTGTGCAAAAGGCTAATAGTTGCTCTTTAGTCCTTGGGCCACTCTCCCTGTGCTTGTGTCTGAGGGACTGTGCCATGTTCTGGGGGGAGGGTGTGTCCCCACAGCCCCTGGGCCCCAGGAATAAGCAGCTCTATGGGAGCCCAGAGCGTTCCTTCCTTTTACCCTCTCCTCCTGCCTTTGTCCATTCACACAATAGATATTTTCTTCTTTGACAATTTTAAATGTTTATTTTTAGTAAAGTTGTATATACTTAAGGTATGTAATATGGTCTCACACACACACACACACACACACACACACACACACACAGTCAAATGGCTAGTACAGCCACGCTAATTAACTGGCCCACCTCCTTGCACAGTTACGGTTTTGGCAAGTAGACAAAGGGGATAGAGTTGCAACTGCAGGATGGATGAGTCCAGAGGTCTAATGTTTAACATGGTGACTCTAGTTAATCATGATACTATGTTTAATCCTGGAAGTCTGCTAAAAGAGTAGTAATAGTTACTCTTGAGCCCTTGCTGTGAGCCAGGTTCCATGCAGGGCACTGGGGTCACCGTGACCTCACCAATGAGAGGGCATGTCTCTGACCTCATGGAACCCTGCAAATAAAACACATAACTATTGAATTAACATATACCAACTTATTACCTCGTGTTTATGAATTGGGATAGGTACTGCTGGGAAGAGAAATGCAAGGTACTGTGGGAGAGAATAATTTGGGCAACTCAATTGGGATTGGGGCAATCAGGGAAAGCTTCTCAGAGGAGGTGACATTGTAGTTGGAATCTGAAAGATGGAGAAGAGTTTGCGGGCCTGAGTGAGAAGAAAGTGGGCTCCAGGCCCAAGAAACCTTGTGTGTAAAGACTTTGATGCTGAGAGCTAAGTGTTTGTCCTGATTTGAGATCACAGAAGCCAGTGTGACTGAATCAGTGAGCCATTCAGGCAGGGAAGGGCGGGCTCTCAGGGCACGTACCCTCTGAACTCTCTGAACATGAGGGTGCAAGTCCAGTGCAGGCTGCCCAGGGTGGATGCAGATTGCCCACAGTCCCCTCCAGCGGGCAGACGCCTCTGTGTTGCTGTCCCTGCTACCCCAGGGCAGAAGCAGGGACCCCACCTGTGGCCGCATGTCACTGACCAGCTCGAGGTCAGACGGGCTGCTGTGAGGTTGCAGAGCTGATCAGGCACCAAAGAAAACACAAGCTTGTCAGCAGTGGTTCCTCCCTGCAAAGGCGGCAGCCACCAACTTCCTGCCGAGATGGGCCGGTTCAGCCTCTCTCCCTACAGCTGGAGATGGAGCGGAGCAGATGGTCCCGCTTGGCCCAGATTCCAGGCAGATTGCTGGGGAGGTGTGGGCGGAGCGACAGGGTCAGTGCCAGGAGCCCAGCTACAGAGGAGTGGAGGGCGGGGCCAGCTCCCTGTCATTTCAGTGGGATCCTGCCAGCATGAGGGACAGTGAGGACCTGCACTGTGGTCGCACCATGCTCCCTGGATAGGGCTGGCCTCTATTTTGACAACCAGGTGGAAAACTCTTGAGAGATGCCAGAAACTGATGGTTAAATCCCTAGTGCTTAGCACAGGGCGGGACCAGGCAGGAGCTCAGTGGTGGTGATGTTTTTTTTAAATAAGTGATAGTGGTAGCTCTCAGGTATTACCTTACTCCTCGCAGCAAGCCCACAAGGAGGCACTGTTGTGTGCTCCCCATCTTACGACAGACGAGGACACTGTGGTGAGAGAGGTGGAATGCCTTTCAAAAGGCATAGCTGAGCACGTGCAGGAGAACAGATGGGTCACCCTGACAAAGCCAGACTTTGGGGACAGGTATGGACCTAAGTGTTGGCACCCAGGAGAAGTGGTACAAGCCTGGCTGGAGCACAGGGCACACCCCTCTTGTCTTCGTGCTCCCTGATCCCCAGTTTACCCCTCGAGCTCCCAGTCAGTTTTCTCCACTGTGCAGTGTGCTTGGAGAGCAAGAGACGAGCCTGGACACGTGGGGGAGATAAGTCTGCTGGGTACGGCTGAGCAGGCTGCGCACTGCACAACTTCAGAGCAAGCCATTCATGCAGAATATGGTGAGAATGGTGCCCCCCGGACAGTGCACCTTGGCAAACCTGCCAGTGGGATGATGATGTGTAGGACCTTGAAGACTGGGGTCTGCACACCTGTCTGTAAAGGGCCAGGTAGTAAGTATTTTAGGATGTGCCGGCTCTCCAGTCTCTGCTGTAACTACCCACTTCTTCTGTTGGGGAGGGGGGCGGTGAAAGCAGACATAGGCAATCCGTAAATGAATGAGTATGAGTGTGTTCAATAAAACTTCATTTGCGGAAACAGGTTGCCTGCCAGATTCGGCCCACAAATCATAGTTTGCCAACCCCAGTGAAGGCCACAGAGGATTTCGAACTTTCCAGAGCATGTGGAACAGGGAGTGAAGGGAGGCAGATTTACATCTTTCTTTGTCTTATTTGTGGATCCCTGAACCTTTTTTCCTGCAAGAGATGTGGCCTTGCCTGAGGGTCTCTGGTGCTTACAGAGCAGAGGTCCCTGCTGTCCATTTTCCTGTCACCCCCGCCCTGCGCCAACTCTCAGCACAGGGCGGTCACTCGGCAGGACTCAGCAATGCTGGTTCCCAGTCCTGGCTTTGGGGACAGAGGGGCGCAGCCTCCGGCCCACGGCCTGGGCTTTGACATCAGAGAGCCTGGTGCCACCCCCAGCTCTTCCACATGGCCGGGTGAGACTGAGCTGTGCTGACCTCTGTCTCCTCTTCTCCGTAAGAGGGGTCGTTACAGACTTGAACCTACGAAAGAAAATGGTTCTGCACTGACCTGGGCACAGGGTGAGTTCAGTAAGAAGACACTTGGTACGGAATCATTTTTCTCCCTGAACCCAGAGGCAGGAACACCAGGCCACACGCAGGAAGTCGGGGTTTGAGCAATGAGCTGTGGCCAGAGTCAGACCCTGGCCTCCCTGCCAGAGCAGAAGTGGAACTGCTGAGGGTCCTGCCCGTACGCCCTGAGGGCTCCGGGGTGATGGGGATGATTTGTCCCACCTCTTGGGTTGAAAATAACTGCCCGACTTTGGAGTAATTACATGTCTTAGGCTCCCACACAGCATGGAGAACACCCCAATAATTACCACACACAAACACTGCTTTTGGCAGCTGATGTTTAATTTTTGTCTCCAAGACCATCTCCTGGACAGGAAGTCAGATCCACCTCCCACCTTTTCCTCATGTGAGCAGAACCTTCTAGAAATCACCTCTGAACAGCCTTATAATGGTCACTTCTACTCTCGTAAAGGCTGACTACCCGGCTGGCCCATGGACAGGCTGGGCCTCAGGGATCAGTGACTTTGCCATAATCTCCTCACATGACCCCGAAGCTCAGACCAGCTACCTGGCCACCCATGGTTCTGCAAGAGGGACCCATGGGCAGTGCTGCATAGTGCAGACATGAACCACCTGGGGTCAGCACCAGAGGGTGGTCTGCTTTGCTCAGAGGTGGAGAGGCTGTGTTCTTCAACTGAGATAGGAGGCTGATGATTTGGTCAAGGTCCTGGTTATTGGCTACTGGAAGGGTTATTGAGGACTTACAGTGTTCTGGGCTTTAGGAAAAGAACAGTAATTGCCAGTCCTGTCCTCTGGGACAGTAATTGTCCTGTCCTCTGGGAACTTAGTGTCCAGGGCTCAGAGAGACCTGAAGCCCTTAATTACCAAAATCTCTAAGTATAGTTGCATTTACGTGATAAAACAGCTGTGGGCATATGTAATAGGGGTCTTACCCTAGTCTAGAGATTTTGAGCTGAGACTGAAAGGATGAGGAGTGAAGTAGTGTGTGTGTGTGTGTGTGTGTGTGTGTGTGTGTGTGTGTGTGTGAGAGAGAGAGAGAGAGAGAGAGAGAGAGAGAGAGAGAGATGAATGCATGCATGAATGGATGGATGGATAGTGTATGGATGTGTTTATGGATGGATGGATGGATGGATGATGAATGGATGGATGAGTGGTGCTTGGGTGGGTGGTAGATGAATAGATGGATTCATGGATAGCTGGATGAATGAATAGATTATGGATAGATGGTGGGTGGAGGCATGGATGATGGTGGCTGGGTGTATGAATGCATGGATAGATGATTGAGTCTTCCAGGTTATGTAAAAGCTCGAGGCATCTGTAGCTGATGACTCTGTCGCAGACAAAAGACCATCCTGTAGGGTTTTGGAGATGAGACTTGCAGAGGTAGGCAGGTAGCAGCCCTGTGTACCGCAGAGCTGTGCCCTGCACTGTTCCAGGGGGTGCTGGCCTTTCACGGGCCGTGATGTTAGTGGCATACCCTGAAATTGTGCAAGATGGAGACCTGCAGGCAGGATCCCATCAACCAGATGTGTCTATACAGTGAGGGTTTTAGACTTTGCTCCCAGAGCAATAGGGAGCGATGGAAGGGTTTTGGCAGTTTGTGGTGGCAATAATTTACAGTTATAATGTCCCAAAGCAGCACTGGCCTATAGGACTTTCCATAAATAGAAATGTTCTATTCTGCACTTTTTAAGATGGTAGCCACGTGTGCCTGTTGAGCATCTGAAATGTGGCCAGAGTGCCTGAGAAAGTGAATTTCAAATTTTTTAAAATTTAAATTTAAGAAGACTTAATCCCAGCCAGATGTGTGTCTGTGGCTCCATCTGGCTCCAGAGGATTCGATGGTACCTGGGCATGCCTGCCCCCGGCAGCAATGAATGCCTCTTGGGCAGGTCTGCTGGACATGTGACCCTTGCTGGGAGGCTGGATGGAAACTCAGCCTCCGCTTCGTGCTGGGCAGCTGTTCATGTCCAGGCCAAGGGTGCCACAGGGGCTGTGGGTCCTGGAGCTGGGCCTCACAGGGGTGGGTCACCCAGTCCCACTGCTCCTGGTACCCACCGGGATTCCGCCAGAATGGCCTTTTCCCCCCTCACAGCTCAGGGACAGTGTCCGCGGTGGGCATTAGGGCATGTGTGCTTGGGCTCTTCTTCCCGAAGAAGAGTAGTGTGGCAGGGCTGGGAGGAGGCCGAGAGGGAGGGCTGGCCTGCTCCTCCCTTTTGCAGAGCCCAGATCCCCAGCTCTGGCTTTCTCTGCTCTACAAGAGCCTCACACACAACCACTCATGTATCCAAACACGTCACCCCTTGGCCGTCCCTTTGCCCAGGGGTGTACTTGCCCGTGAATTGCACGACCACCCCCAGAAGCTGCTCTGGGGAAGAGGCCTGTGCAGGAGCTGCAAGCAGGCCTGGAGCCCTTGGGACAGGAATGGGTAGGACAGACACGGGAACCTCGGGCGCCAGCAGACAGCCTGCTGTTCCCATGGCCTCCTCGCCCCGAGGGAGACTGGCCAGTGGGCACCTCTTAAGTTCAGGGGGCCAGAGCAGGGGTTCCAGGTGCCAAGACCAGAAAGGGAATCTGCAGGTCTGGGGGGCTCCTCCTGCCTTCCCATTGCACTTGGGTTCAGAATAAGAAACCCTGAAGGGGGAACAAGAGAAGCGTCCCAGTGGTAAGGGGCGGGGGAGATCCTGAGCAAGAGGGAGTCCGCGCCCGCCTGCCCCCCGTGATGGGCTCCTCCTGCCCCTCTGTTGCAGTGCGCTACTTCCTGAAGAACAAGGTCAGCCCTGACTTGTGCAACGAGGATGGACTCACAGCCCTGCACCAGGTAAGACAGGCTCTCGGGGGTGGGGGCGGCTCCCTAGCTCCCTGCTTCTTGCCCAGAACCCTCGGTGGAAAGGGAGGGGGGCCGGGAGCCCCCGCTGGCCCATCTGAAAGGCTCTTGTCTGCTTCGGGGCTGCATATGTCAGTTACAAACACGCCCACGGGGACCCTAGCACGCGTGCGTGGCACCCGCACGGCCCCCTGACACAGGGATGCTTTGTGTGCTGACTGGTCGCTGCCCGGCCAAGGGCTTGAACCACAAAGCAAATTTGTTTGGAGCTTGACAGTTTAAGAAGCATGTTCACACTCACCCACACCTCCACCCTTGTGACAGCGGCGATCTGCCGGGTCCCATGGGCCCTCAGGCAGGTCACGAATCGTGATCCTAACACCCAGCCTTTCCCGTGGCGTGAAGGGCTGGGCTGCCCTTGTCTGGGGAGGGGCTGCTCTCGCCGTTCCCACTCATCTGGGTGCTACAGCAGCTTCCTAACCAGTCCCCAGAAATCTGTCTGGCCTGCAATGGCCATAAGGCTGCTCAAGCCACAAGTGTAGTGATATTACTAAAGTGCATGTGTGTCTTCCTGCGACGTTGGGGGTCCGGGCCTGCAGTGCCCTGGTGCTTCCTGGCTCTGCAGGTTCCAGCCCCTGGCTTTTGGGGTCCTTGCATGTGCACGTACTGTGCTCCTCCCCATTGCACTGCCCACTGCACTCGGTCCACAGCAAGGGCCTGAGCTGCGCTGCTGTGTGTGTATCCTTGTCTGCTGAGCACCCCTATTATTTGTCAAATTAGTCATTAGCATGATGTTGGTCTATGTCCCCCAGATTCTGAGTTGCACCAGGGCAGAGCCCCTGTCCTTTGCTCACCAGCGTACCCCAGCATCTCTCCCTGCATGCAGTTGGTGCTCAATATGTGCATGCCAACTTAGTGAATGAAACCAATGTCACCTCCCTGTGCTCTGACCCAAGTTTCTGGGGTTGGACCTGGTGTGGTTGGGTCAGGGTGGGGGAAGCCAGACTACTAGAGCTTGGGCTGGGAGGGGCGTCTCTCCACCTCCATGTGCGAGCCGGACGGGATGGTCAGACTGCCCACTGCCCTCCCCCAAAGCCCCATCCTCTGTCATCACCCCTGGATTCTCTGTGTGTCCTCTCAGCCTCTCCTGTCCCTTCAGACATCCACAAATCTAGCTGTGTGGACTTGGGCAAGTTACTTAAGCTCTTTGTGCCTCACTTTCCTCGTCTGTGAAGGAGGAATGATGAGGACCCACCTCATCCGTCGTTCTGAGGATTAAATACCTATAACCCTCAAGCACCACCTGACACAGCGTAAATATTGGATATTGCTGTGGTCGTTAAAATGTACCACACATTCACTGCTCTGGGCCACTGGTGTGATGTGGCTGATACTACAACCCTACGGAACGTCACTGTTGCTGTTTCACAGCTCGGGAAGCTGAGGCTCAGGGACAGCGCTGTTCGAGCCAAGTTTCTGCAGTGGTAGAATGTTCTGTGCCCTGCTCTGCCCAGCACGGTGCTTCTAGACACACGTGGCTGTGGAGCGCTGGAAATGTCTTGGTCATTCATTGAGGCAGCGCAGGCCCAAAGGTTAGCCTGGCTAGCTGTTCCGGAGCCACCTTGGAAAGCGTTAGCTCGTGTCACGGAGAGTGTGACATTATTATGCTGTTGCCTGGCTGTTGTTATGGTTGTCACTGCTGCTCTGATGCAACGAGGAGCTTCACACGCCGCTGAAGCAGTGTGGGTTTCTTCTCTTGGCAACAGGGAGCCTCCGAGGTTTGTAAACTGAGAGCAGCAGGACTGGAGCAATGCGGAAGCCCGTGGTGGAGGGTGTGCAGGGGGAGCGCCAGGCAGGCGGGAGAGAAGAGGCGGGGAGGGGACAGCGATGTAGAGATGGGCCCACCCTGGTGGTAGGGTGGATGGGCAAGTGAGGGGGTGGAGGGAGCCAGCCTGCTGCCAGGTGCCATGTCCTGCCTTGGGGGAGGGAAGAGGGGAGGTCAGCCCTGTCCTCCAGGTACCGCCCGCAATGGGCAGCCCTGCACCCAACCCTTGCTTGGGCCAGGCCTCCCAGGTGTTGGCTGGTCTGGCCCCAGAAGCCCTCTCACCCAACTGCAATTCTGGGTGCACTATCTCCTCCCCTTTCGATTTGAGGTCCCCCCACCATCCTCATGTTTTCTGCACCTCCTAAGGGTGGTATCTCTGGCCCTTCTGTCCCTTGACCCCAGGGGCTGGGCAGCCCTTCTTCCCTCCCTTCCAAGGGGCTCACCCACCGCTCTCCAAGTGGCAGCCAGGAATCCTGCACTAGTTGCCATGGCCTCACTCTGATGCCTTTGGTGCCCTCTGCTGCCTGCTTCTTGCCACTGCCTGGTTCTCCTGATGATCTAAGGCAATGCCAGGCTTCAGGGGTTCCCTGGGGACCCTCTGTCCAGGGATATGCCCTTAGATCCAGCCAATGCCAGGCCAGCTGCTGTGGAAAGAGAACCTGGATCTCTTTCACCAGCTGTGCAAATGACTGCTCCTTCCGCAGTGTCCTACTGGCTCTGAGCCCTAGCTTCACTGCTGATGGGGTAGGGTTGTGGCATCACCCATTTCCATTCCCACCTGCAGGTGCACCCCAATTCCTTTTGCTGGCACCCAGTCACCTCTCCCCAAACCCACCATCACTCCTGTAGGCCGGGCCACCATCATCTTATAACTGGGTTAAAAACCCTACTCCTAAAGCTGTGTGCTTGCGCTGCTTTCCACATACAATCAGAGGGTGGGTCACAAAAGATGTTTCGAGTCTGACCATGCTGCTCCTGTGCGTAGAACTCTGCAGCGCCTCCCATCGCACTGAGAACCACGCCCTCGGTGTGGGCAGGGCTCAGCACAGGGCCCTTGCTTTCCTCTCTGCCGGTGTCTCCGTCCTGCAGCAAAATGTGACCCCTGGCTTCTCTCCTCTGTCCTGTCCTCTCTCTGCTCATGGCCCTGGATTGAGGCCGTCTGTCCCCTTGGGGTCCTTCACTACTGTCCCTTGAGTTGGTGGGCTCCATGGCTGCTAGAGCCCTTCATCTCTCCGGGGGGCTGCAGGCTCCTGACGCTTTCTCTCTCAGGGCCAGCCCATCTGCGGACAGGCAGGAGGCTGAACTAGCTGTCACCTTGCAGGGACGGAATCTGGGCGGGCCCTCATGAGGGGCAGGTTCTTTGAGAGGGAGGCTTGGTGACCAAATCCTGGGTCAGAAATTCCTAAGTCAGAGGTCTCAAACTATGATCTAGAGCTACTTCCTGGAAGGAGGACCCCATTGCTCCCCACCCTTGCCAGTGACACACCTTTGCTTTAATCTGGGTAGTCCTGCTTGAATTTGTTGTTTATGTAAGTTCCAGTTCTCCCTACAACTTTGTTTGAAGAAAGTCTTCTGAAATTAAAAAAAAAGGGCTTAAAGCCTCATTTAAAATTTTGTTCCATTCCACTAACACTTGCAGAGTATTTTATAGCTGACTTTTTAAATATATTTTTGTGTTATATTACTAACTTAGTCATAAGAAAACAGGCTCAGAAAGGTTTGGTGACTTCCCAGAATCACGCAGCATTTAAGTCATGGAACTGGACTCCAGCTCAAGCAGTGTGGCCCCACTGTCCTCACTGAGGGGAGCCCAGGGATCCACACCAGAAGCCGGGCCTACTGGAGCTGACTCTGCCTGTGTCCCCTCACAGTGCTGCATCGACAACTTTGAGGAAATTGTCAAGCTGCTCCTTTCCCATGGTGCCAACGTGAATGCCAAGGACAACGAGCTGTGGACACCCCTGCACGCTGCAGCCACCTGCGGGCACATCAACCTGGTGAAGATCCTCGTTCAGTAGTACGTGCGCCCCCACACCCCAGAACTGCCTCCTGCCCTTCTGCTTGTTCCTGGTTCTTTCTTCACTGTTTCCTCTTCCCTCCCTTCCTCCTGCCCGCCCTCCTTCCCTCCCTTCTTTCCTACTCCCTTTCCCTTCTTCGACCTCTTTCCCTTCTTCCCTCCCTCCTGCTTAGTGCCCACAATCTCTCTTCTCTTTTTCTCTCTACATCCTCTCTTCATCTCTCTCTCTGTTTCTACTGTCTCCTCCTCTTCCTCCAAATACCCTTTTTCTTTCTCCATCTCTGTGTGTCTCTATCTTTTTCGCTCTGTCTCTCCTTCGCTCTTGCATGCACTCTCTCTCTTCCCCTTCATTTTCTTTTTTACCCCAAATTTCGTTGTGATAAAAGACACATAACATAAAATTGACCAATGTTACCATTTTTAGTATTCAGTGGTATTCCAGTGCAACCACCTCCAAGATCCATTCCCAGAACTCTCTCACCTTTCCAACTGAAACTCTGTCACCATCAAACAATAATGCTCCATTCTCCCTGTCCCAGCTCCTACAACCACCATTCTACCTCCTGTCTCTATGAATTTGACTGTTTAAGGACCACATATAAGTGGAACCGTATAGCATTTGTCTCTTTGTGACTGGCTTGATTTTACTTTGCATGTCCTCAAGGTTCATCCATCTTATAGCAGGTGTCAGAATTTCTTCCCTTTTTAGGGCCAAATAATGTTCCACCATGTGTGTACCATATTCATTGGTGGTGGACACTTGGGTTACTTCCATATTTTAGTTATTGTGAGTACTGATGCTCTGAATATATCTCTTTAAGACCCTGCTTTCAGTTCTTTTGAATAAATACCCAGAAGCAGAATTGCTGGATCATATGATAATTCCACTTTTAACTTTTTGAGGAACTGTCATATTGTTTTGCACGGCTATACCTTTTTATGGTCCCATCAACAGTGCACAAACATTTCTATTTTTCCCAGATCCTCACTAACATTTATTTTCTGTTTTTTTTTCATACTAGCCATTCTAAGGCAATAAAGTCATATCTCATTGTTGTTTTGACTAGCATTTTCCTAATGATTGATGATATTGAGAACCTTTTTTTTTCACTGCTTATTAATCATTTGTATATCTTCTTTGAAGAAATGTCTATTCTCAAGCCTTTCGCCACTGAGCATGATGCTTGCTGTGGGTTTTTCATGTATGGGTTTTATTATGTTGTATTAATTTCCTTCTCTTGCTAGTTTGAGTGTTTTTTATAATGAAAGGTTATTGAATTTTGTCAAATGCCTTTTCTGTATCTATTGACTTGATCACGTGATTCTTTCCCTTAATTTTCTTAATTTTTATTACATCACTTGATTTTTGTATTTTTTGAGCCATCCTTGCATTTTAGGAACAAATACCATTTGGATATGGAGCATAATCCTTTCAATATGCTACTGAATTGGTTTGTTAGTATTTTGTTGAGAATTGTGGCATCAGTGTTTATAGAGATATTGACGTGTAGTTTTCTTTTCTTGTGGTGCCTCTGTCTGCCATTCATATCAGTGTATCATTCTTTTTTTAAAACCTCTTTTCCTGTGTCCATGAGTCTACATTCATCTGCTCTACTCTCTTTATGTGTTCTTGTCATTTTTTTTTCTTGCTATAAAAAAAAAAAGCAAACTTCCTTGGCCCTGCCCCCCAAATCCTGTCCATAGGCTTTTCTTTGGGCTAGAATTTGCTTTGGGTGTTCTGTGCAACAGTGTCTTCCCTCGGAATAAGACCATCTCTATGCTTACAGCTCTGATTGGTCTTTCCTGCCCTGAAATTCTTTCTAGTCTGCCTGGGTTCTAGAAACACACAGAAAAGGCAACATTCAATTTCAAGTATATTCAGTTGCATTCATCTGATAATTAGATCAGGTATGTGAGCTGGTCCAGGTTCTTTGCTGGGCACTGGGCTCAGGGATGCAAAAGTCCTCAGGAACCAGACACGAAATCAGCCGATTTTAGTAGCAGAGCTGAGACAAAGCCAGACCAGTGGGTTGGGATCCCAGGAGACCAAGGAGAAACTCTCAGTATATATAGGGAGTTATGAAGAATGGTTGAAGGCACATGACTTTTAGCAGAGGTCTTGGCAGAGCAGCAGGAGCCTGTGTGAATGTGGGGCAGGGAGAAGATGAGATGACAGTAGTGCTGCCCTGGCTCAGAGAGGTCGACTGGCTTACCCAAGGACACAGGGAAACTCAGAGAGCCCACAGTGGAGGCTGTTAGGCTCACAGGTTGGCTAGTAACCCATGCCCACACCTCTGATGGGAACCTGGGTGTGGCTATGCAATCCAATTAGTGATAGTGCTGGAGGAAAAAGAATGGTACCAACCTAGCACAGTGGGCCCCCTGCTCATCTGTACCAGTGGGACCTGGGATTAAAATACATGATCCTGAGCCCCACCCCCAGAGACTACTTGGGCAGATCTGGATTGGATCCCGGGACTCTGCAACTGGATGGCTCCCAGGTAATTCTGCTGCAGGGTGTCCCAGCACCGTGTCTGTGAACCACTGGCCTAAAGGGTAGACTCTGCCAGGGATCCCCATGGTTCTGTCCTGTCCATTCCTAGTCAGTCTTTTGGACAGAAACCTGGATGAGGAAGTGGAGGGCCACCAAGGATGCTTTTGCATGTAGGCAAAGATGAAAATAGAATGTGGAGAAATGCTAAGAGCTGGCATGAGAGAAACCCAAGCTTGAGTCTTAAACCCTGCCACATCTTTACTGTGTGACCTTGGACAAGTGATTGGATCTGTCTGAATCTGTTTCCCCTTGAGTGAAATGGGATGAACAATACTGACCCAAGGAAATTACTAGGAGGCTTAGATAAGATGATGTACGTAAAGGGTTTGGATCAAGCCTGGCTCTAAGCAGATGCCTGGTAGTGGTGCTGCTGCCGTTCATGTTATTTTTATTATTGTCACCAGGGAAGGCTTTGACATCTGTCCTCAAGTGCCTGCCTGCTAGCTCAACAGAGCAGGAAGCTGGGGAGGTCTGCTGGGCCTGCTCTCCTGGAATTTTGACCCCTTGCAGCTGGGGGTCCTGGAGCCTGAAGCTGCCGTCCTTGCTGGGCTGCCATGGTGGAGGGCAGGGGTGGGTCAGGATTGCACAGCCCTGGAGGTGGGGCGCACACAGAGGCAGCCAGAGCAAGGCTAGCCACACCCACCTGGCCTTCACTCCCACCCTTTCCGTGCAGTGGGGCCGACTTGCTTGCTGTCAACTCTGATGGGAACATGCCCTATGACCTCTGCGAGGATGAGCCCACCCTGGATGTCATTGAGACATGCATGGCGTACCAAGGTAAGCATGGGGCAGCGGGCCATGAAGTGGGTTCAGTGGGGGCGTTGTGGTGTCTGGGGGAGCATCCCTTAAGTCAAGGCAGTGGACAGGTCTGCTAGCCACATGCCTGCCCGCCTCATGCTCAGCGCTCAGGAAATGGGGTGGCTCCTCATTATGACCGTCGTCTGTGTGATGCGCAAGACGAGGACACAGAAGGCCCGTGCAGAAGGAAGGTAGCGTTCTCGTCCATAACTCCCACACAGGCAGGTGGCCTCATCTGGCCTTGTCTCCTCATCCTCAGCTGTGACAATTCAGTAAGCATTCATAATAAAGATATATTCCCATTTGGGGACATAAAAAGTCCAGAACATTAACCATGCCTGCTCTGTGCCAGGCACCGCGCTGGCTGCCAGGGACCCAGATGAACAAGAAGTGGGCTGTTCTCAGTTCACAAATGAGCTTCAGAGAGGAAACAAATGTGGCAATCACAGAGGCCTGCCCGCCCTTCTGCCCCGCCCCCACCCACTTCGGAGGCGCCTCCTCAGAAATACAGCTCAAATCCAGACCCCCGGCGTGCCCCGGGCCACTGTGCCGGCGTGGCTGTGATGCACGTGGATGTGGGCTTTCCCGCCCCCCCTCCTCCCCCCAAGGCTTTTCCTGCCCCCCTCCTGCAGAGGTTCTTCATCTGGACACCTTCTCAGTATAATGTCTTGACATGTGATTATCCAAATCATAGGGTTACAAAGAAAACCAATTATATTAAAATACAGCTATCAAAATATTTTGCAGTGTGTAATATAGACTTTATTAATCCATGAAACATTAAGATAACGTGATATGACCGTGCCTACTGTGTCTGTTGATGACGAGGCCACAGGCACTGCTAAATCTGTGGGTTTTGTTCGAATGGAAGGAAATTTGATTTCGTTTAAAGGTTAGTGAAAATAAACATGTCATTTTTTTTCCTCCTTTCAAGTTTACAGACTTCCTCTGAATTCTCTCCATGAATGCTTGCTCTAATGGACCTTTCTATAGAACATGTCACTCTCCTTAAATATCATTAGTAGCTGCTGGTAACACTTAAACTTTTTAGGCTATAAACTGTATTTCTGAGCCTATCTACTTCAAGTTACTCAACTCTCCATTCAAAAGTTCTATACAGCAATTCTCCCATTCACTGAGCATTGTGTCTGGGACTGCAAACACAGCCATGGACGAGACAAAAAAAAAATCTAACAGGGTCAGACAGGGTGGTGAGGGGAGGCCAGCTTGGGGACAGGGTGATGGGACTACACCCAAAGGATGAGATGGGGCCAGTGATTTGAGAACTTGGAGGAAGGCAGGTGAATGGCAGGGATTTCCAGGTAGAGCATCATACGTAACAGTAATTGATGTTCGTACAGTGTCTGCTGGGTCCCAGGTCGGAACGGCCCTGGGAGACAAGTATCTAAGGGCATTTCTGTCTCCCTTCACTGGCAGAGCCTGGGGAACAGGAGCCTTGCCTCTCTATTTGTCCTCCCCTCGCCCCTTGGGAGTCAGGGCCTGGAAATACTGAATAAGTCCCCCCTTTTCCACTGCAGGCATCACCCAGGAGAAAATCAATGAGATGCGGGCGGCTCCCGAGCAGCAGATGATAGCAGACATCCACTGTATGATTGCAGCGGGCCAGGACCTTGACTGGGTAGATGCCCAGGGTGCCACACTGGTGAGAAGATGGGCCAGGCTGGTTTGGACTCAGGGCTGGGGGCAGGGGTCATTATCAGAAGCAAGAGCAACTAAGCCAAAGTGGGCCAGCCCCCAGTAGAGGTCAGTCTATCCAGTTGAAGTCCGTGGCCTTGGACCTCCTCCAGAATATGGAGTTAGCAGAGCAGGGTTCAGCCTCTTTGAGGATCTGACCACTCTCAATGGGGACTGGGAATCAAGAGCCCTGGGTGGGAGGCTGGCCTCTGCTGTCTACCTGTTCTGTCTCCTTTACCTCAAATTCCAGGTGTCCATCCTAAGCTCATTATTTCCCCTCCTCCAATGATATCCTCCCCTTTGGGGCTGGAGCCACCACTTATAAGCCCACCCATGTCATCTTGCTTTGCATTGGTCCATTCCCCTGCCTCAGTGTCTCCCCTCTTAGCCCTCTGCCTTGCCCCATCAACAATCACTGCTATTGCTGCAGTAGCAATAGCTTATCTCCCTTACTTCAGTCCAGACACTGCCAGTCATTCATCTATCCACTGGTCCATCCATCCATC
>PVIJ01003238.1:97367-139590 GCA_004024925.1 Scalopus aquaticus | reverse complement strand
AGCCCACCACCAATTCACCCGTGATCCATCTCCATGGTCCCCTGTATTCTCCTCTCTTCCATTTTGTGCCCTTATCCTCCCCTCCCCCCTCCCCCACCGCTGAGTGTCTCTCTCCCACCCGGCCTCCCTATAGTCCTGTTATAAGTGAAACCATTTGATATTTTTCTTTTTCTTTCTGGCTTATTTCACTGAGTATGATCCCCACTAATTCCATCCATGTCGCTGCAAATTGCATGTGTTTATCTTCTTTCCATGATGAATAGTATTCCATTGTGTATATGTACCACATCTTCTTGATCCAATCATCTATTTTTGGACATCTGGGTTGCTTCCATACCTTTGCTATTGTGAACAGTGCCGCAGTGAACATACGGGTGCATGTATCCTTTCGGATTAGTGTTTTTGTGTCCTTTGCAACTTCTCTTCTTTTACTCCATTTCAATTGTTTATTTCCAAGGTAGATTTTACAATTTTAAAACTTCATAGCTTACCTTGAGTTTGATTGTCCCTTTTTTATCCAAAAAAAATCAACAGTTAAATTGGGAGCTGTGTTTTCCTGCCTCCCTGAGCTACAGCTGTACAAACAGGGGCTTTCTCAAGCCTCAGGACGAACACACCATGGGTTATGTTGGTCTGGCCTGGGTTGGGCAAGAATTGGCAGAAGTGAGAGGTTTCCTCCAAGATGACAGGAGCTGGAGGCCAGAGTTGCTGGATGAAGTAGAATTATTCAGGGGAAAACTGGCAGACCTTGCTAATAAATTCACTTTACCCTTGGCCCCTACCCCAGGTAAGCTGTGAGAGCGGCAAAGTGAAAACTCCAGGGGAGGAACAAGGAGAAGGGTGGAGAGAAAAAAGAGGAGACTGATGTCCCCAGTGGCCCTTACTTCGGTGGACCTGACTGATCTCCCATCGCTCTCTCTACCCAAACTGGGTCATATGCCAATCCAGCACCTCTCTGGGCTTCTGACCTCCAGGACGTGATTATGCACCTACTGTTTTTGCTTCCTAACATCCATTCTCCCAGTTCCTGCTATTAGAAACTCCACTCTCTACAGGGAAGCCCCTATTCTAGCCTCCAGTTCCTGAGATTTACCCATCTCTCTTGGGATTTTCATAAACCCACATAAACCCCAAAAATGGACCAATCAAAGGGCATCCAAGGACTTTCCCAGAAGTCCCAGGACTGGCACTCTCTGAGCTTTGGGAGGCATGGAGCCATCCAGAAGTGAGGCGGCAGAGGCCCGCGATGCCCGTGGACTTCTCTCATTATGAGAGCCCATAACTCTCTGCTGCCTGAGTTAACCTGAGTTAGGTCTCAGAGCCGGCCACCTGAACAGGGACTGCCTGCCCCTCATCTGCCTACCCCAGTCCTTCTGGTTTCCCCTCCAGGCTGGTCTCTCCCAGTCTTCCCCCGAGGAGGTGCTGCCGTGCTAGAACTCTGGCAGCTTCTCTGTGTCTCCTGTGCCCAGAAATTCCTGCACTGGGTAACTCCTCGGGCATGAGTCACCTGCTCTGCTGGCTGGGAGAAGGTAGCCGCCATTAGGAGGGACATCAAAGTTCCTGAAGCTTTCCTGTCATCCCCCAAGAGGTTCATGGGGGGTACTCTTGTCCAGGGGCCAAGGACACAATCTGAATAGACAGGGGTGGGGTCACAGATGGGCGAGGTCAGTCCAGGAACATGAGCCTCCCAGGCAACACAGGATGTCAGCTGGCTTGCACAAGGCACGGTGGAGGCTGACCTCCCTGCCTCTTGGCTGGGTCCAGCCTGAATGAGAGGCTCAGGCCGAGGCTCTGAGGCCTGGGTGCCCTTGGGAGATCACATACCTTGCCCCGCCCAAGGCAAACTGCCAAGGATGTGACTCAGAGCTGCAGGGTTCCCAAAGGCAGGCCCGCAACTCCACCTCTGCACAGCATGTCCAGGTTCACAGTGGAGCAGAAGCCACCGTAGATGAGATGAGGTCTTCTCGGGACTCCAGCCCTCAGCAGAGGGGATTCTGTTTGCAAATGTGATGACCACATCTGGGGGGCGTTGTTTCCTATAGCCACTAGGACATGCAATCAGAATGACGTAACACAACAGAATTTACTCTTTCATGTTTCTGGAAGCCAGAAATCTGAAAACCAGGTGTCGGCAGGTGTGGCTCCTTCTGAGGGCTGGGCCATGCCCCCTCTTGGCTTTCAGTGGCTGGTGTCCATCTTTGGTGACTCTGGGCTTGTAGATGCGTCACTCTGTCTCCATTGTCTTGTCGTGTGTGTGTGTGTGTGTGTATGTGTGTGTGCGTGCGCGTGCGCGTGTGTGTGCTCAAATTTCCCTTTTCTTACAAGGATACCTGTTGCACTTAATCTAATCTAATATGACCTGCTTTCAACTTAACTAATTACATTTGCAGAAACCCTTATTCCAAGCAAGATTGCACTTTGAGATTCTGGAGGGACATGGATGGGGGTGGGAACCCAGTCACCCCAGTACAGGGACCTCTTGGTAAATGACTCTTAGGCCTTGTCCAGGAAGGGAGCTATATTCTGTGTGACTTGAGCTCTATGCATAAGTCCAGGCTTAGTCCTTGGCATACATTCAGTTTGCATAAGGTGTAGTTCAGATAACTCCAGGGCACAGACAAAGCAAGCAAAGAGCTGGGCATGGGTGGGAGCCAGACCTCGGAGTCCCAACCAATCTCCACATCTGGGCTAGTGCTGAGTGACCAGCACTTCATTTTCTCTGTCCATCACAAAGGACAGTCACAATGGATGCCACTGGAACAGCGGCGCTTGCAGGGAGCTCCATTCCATGCCTGGGCAAGACAGCACCCTGCAAACCCAGGCTGACCCTGAGTTTCCTGGGGTCTCCAGAAGCCCAAGATCTGAGGAATATGAGTTCACCTCAGCCCCCATGCTGATGGCCAAAACCGTGGGTCAGCCCTAGACTGCAACCCAAGAGGGACATGGGGTGTCACTCAGGGGCTCCTGCAGAGAAGGGGTCCTGCCAAAACTAGTAGCCAGTTCCTTCCCGGTGGGAGCATGACTGGCAGCCCCTTTGTACCTTTGGGAGTTCAAGATGGCAGCCTTGGGGATAGGCAACAGGCAAATAACCCAACTCATATGTTCTAACCAAAAAAGAAAATACATGTATATGTTTATATTATATTAGACAAGGTATACATACATAAAATATTATATATAATTTATTATATATTACATTAAAATAAAACTATCTTAACTATGCTAATTACATATTATAATTATAATAACATGTAATATAATTATATTTAATGTAGCATATATAGTTATATAAACACATACAATCAATTATATAAAATATTTAATTCTATATTACAATATAGAATTGTGTTATATTATAATAATTCATATATAAATCTGTAATATAGAATTATATAATAAATCATTGTAATTATATATGACATAACTGTTAATTACATTGAATTATGGATATACATAAGTATATATATAAACAAGGAACTGTCTAATGTATTGGGAATCTGTGGGCATCTTAAAAAATGCTTTTAATTCCCCTATTGGTATTAGTGAACATACACAGTTTTGCATTTCCCATCAAAATTTAAGTCACCCACTGTTTACTATACCACAAAAGTATAACTGAGTTCCCAATTTAAATCTACAATATTTGGGTGAATTGGTGGTGGGTTACCCAAGGGGAATACAAAATGTAAAAGACATAAATAGCAATAAAAATATATAAAAAATAAATAAATAAGTAAATAAATCTACAATATTTCCATTAAGTTTCAAATCTTTAAAAAACATTTTGTTATTTGACATGAATAATTCACAGATGATCTGTTTTATAATATCACAATTGTTTCATGTGTTGTGACAAAAAACTTGTCATTAAAATATTGAAGAGCTGAGGTCCTATAGGAAGTTGAAGTGTGTCTTCCCCAAATTACTCCCAAATCTTCATCCCTCCCCGAACCTGTGACTGTCGCCATGTTTGGAAGTAAGCTCGCATCTTACCAGGCTGCCTTGTCAAACAAGCCCTGTGGATTCCTACGACAGGAAGACACAACTTGGGGTAAAGATAACAGGAAGGAGTCTGGGAATGAAGACTGGGAGGCACCCCAGTAACTTCTCCCTGAGGGTGCATCTTCTCTCGGGTGACTAGACCCCAGGCGGGCAAAGGGACAAGAGGGTTGGCTTGCACAGCATGTCAGTGAGGTGGGAGTAACAGCTTGTCATCTCATAACACTCAAGTGCCACACCATTGGGGCCAGTGAAGCCTTGGCAACAACTCCATCAGCATGGAGAGCAACTCAGCGAACACACCTCTGCCGGGGTAGCCGTCAGCATCTGTTACGAACAAGAGCAAAGGACAGCAGCACTCTGTGCTGACGTGGGGAGATGTATGATAGATGGCTGACAGAAAAATAGGCAGCAAAAGCATCTGTTCATTTCCTATGACTGTTGTAACACGTCACCATCAACTTGGTGGCTTCAAACCACACACATTTTGACATTTTCTGAAGGCCAGGGGTCCTAAGTCAATGTCACAGGCTCCTAGTTCTGTGGGAAATGGCCCTCCGTTTTCATCATAAGGACACTTGTGATAATATATAGGGTCCACTTGCAAATACAGAGTAATATCCCGTGTCTCAAACTCCTAAACATACTCACACTGGGAAAGTCTCTTTTGCCATAAACACTTACAGATGCCACGGGCTGGAACATGAATATCTCAGGGGGCTGTGGGTGTTATTCAGTCTCCCACATTCATCTCTGAGTGGCTGACATTGACTCTAGACATCTCACAATTTACTGTGTATCATAACAGTCTCTCCATCAGGGATCGAGGAAACAGAAGCCACTTGAGGTCTTTTAATAGAAAGGCATTTAATTCAGGAAATTCACAACCCCTCAAGCCTACCGGTAGACAATGGACATCTGAGGCCGGCTTGTCCCTCCCTGGTGGGGGGACACCATCCCATGAGATGTGGGATGCGGTCAACGTCTCTGAGCTGGGTCAGTGGCTTCCCCCACCCAAGACCTGTGACGACCCAAAATTTCCCTCCTGACTCCTGGGGTAGGGGTGGGGAGCAGAATTACCCTGGTGGCGATAGACAGTCTTAAATGAACAGAGGCTGGGCACAGGGCAGAGGCCCTCCAAATATCTCCCCTCCCTCAGAAATTCCATCCGTGTCTGACATAGGAGGAATCAGGAGACATGACATTAAAAGCTTGCTTTCCCCATGAATTCAGAGAAGATGGGCCTTTGAGAATTGTGGCTGGGGGCACTTAGAGAAAGTACCATGCCATCCTGTTCAGCAATGGCATTCCAATCTGAATGCTGATGCCTCCCCAGCTTCTTCCTGAGGTCCCCTTATTACTATTAAGAAATGCATCCTACAAATCAGATTGTTCACAACGCATGGGTTGTAGGAAACCAGACTTCCTCTCAACTAAAAACTTCATGCTTCCAAGGATACCAGCAAGAAAGTGAAAAGACAACCCATTGAATGAGAGAAGATACTTGCAAATTACATATCTGATGAGGGACACCTGTCTAGAATATATAAAGAATTCTTAAGACTCAATAATACAAAGACAAATAGCACAATTTAGAAGTGGACAAAGGATATGAATAGAATTTGTCTGAATGTTTTTATCTTCCCAAAATACACAGACTGAAATGTAGACCACCAAGATGATGGTATCAGGAGTTGGGGTTCTTTGGAGATGATTAAGTCATGAGGATGGAACTAGTGTTCCCATAAAAAGGAACCCCAGGGAGTTCCCTGCCCCATCCACTCTGAGGATACAGTGAGAAGATGCCATATGAACCAGAAGACCTAACCTGCTGGTGTCTTATTCTCAAACTTCCAGCCTCCAGAACTTGCAAAAAATAAATGTCTTTTGTTTATAAGCTGCCCAGTCTATGGTTTGGTTACAGAAGCCTGAAGGGACTAGGACAACCATTTTCAGTTCTTTGGGGGTATGTGCCTAAGAGTGGAATTGCAGAGGTGTGAAGTGAGGGGGGAGAGTGGGACAGCTTTGATCTTCAGAAAGCCATGCATGTGGCAATAAACTTTTCTTCAGGATGTGAAGTGTAAAGTCCCTTCCCCGTATTGGGAAGAGTCCAAGAAGGAGCTGCAAACATTCTTGGTGTGGCGGCAGTTTGGAGAGGGCAGAGCATGGTGGGAGGCAGATGAAGGTTATAACCCCTTCCACACAGTCAGCAGCTTCCCACGTCAGCCTACAGTTCTAGGGTCAGTTTTCTGTTTTGTGACCATGTCCCTCTACGCTCTAAGAGCAGGACTCAGAAGGGCTATGAGCACAGCCTTGGTAAGGAGACTTCTCACCTGTGGTGGCTGCCCCCAACCTTCCTTCTAGAAGTTGTCACCAAACCAACATGAAATTCTGAATTTTCTGATTGTGGATGTGACGTGTTCATTATAAAGCAATGGGAAACACAGACTAGGGGAGCCTCCCCGTGATGGACACTCAGACCTTGGCTGCTGGAATGTTTGCTGCTCAATTCTCGGCAGCACTGAAATTTTTGTCAGATCTTTTGCAAATTCCCAGCCCAGGCGTGCTTGAGAAGCAGCTGTACAGCGCTGCCCTCCAGTCTCTTATTCTGCAATTGGCTTGAGGTCAATGAAGGTGGCTGAGAAAGTCAGCATGGCTGAAGGGGTCAGAGAATAGGCCTGTTGTATTGTTGGGGTTCTCACACAGAGCAACTTGAGCCCCGTGGTCATTGGCAATGTCTGGGCACACTTTTAGCTGGGGCATGCTACCAGCATCTGGTAGACAGAGGCCAGGGATGCTGCCCAGCAGCCCTCAATGCATAGGGTGGCCTCGACCCCAGAGAATGATTCAGTTCCAGACATCAACAGTGCTAAGGCTGAGAAACCACAATTAAACTACACACGACATTTTAGACAGCCTGCTTGAGTTCATTGTATAACTCTTGGTGGAAATATGATATGAACAGATGAGAAAATATTTGGCCAAAATGTTAAAGGAATGCAAAATGCATCAAGAATAAGAACAAGCTAGCATCCCTCCAACTTCAGGGCGCCCAGTCCCTTGCCCTGGAGACTTTGAGCACATTTTCATTCATCTTTCCAAGTTTTTGGGAAATTTAACATGTTGTTCCATTCCCTGCATGTCATTTTGACCTTACTGTTTTCCTTTGGAAATGACTATTTCCGAGTGATTCATTTTCACAATGCGTAGTTTGTTGTTCTTTAAATGGTTTTAAGTTTAGCCCCCAGCACAACAGAACGTGTCTTCCACGCCATCTGCACATCATGCAGCACTGTGGAGGCCTTGCCTTACTGGTGCTCGCAGCGCACCACCCCTGCCACGGGGGAGGCACAATGTTGCAATTGTAGGAAGAGATGGAAGAGGCTGCGGAAGTGAGTTGTGGAGTCGTGTGTGTGTGCTTGAGTGCCCGTCCAAGCTTGTGTGTGCATGCATGTGTATGTACACGCATTGTCCCCTTCAGCAGTGTCTTGTTTCCTAGGATGGTCAGAAACAATGAACACAAACTAGGAGGCCTGAAACAAGCGAAATGGACTCAGCATTCGAGCCAGGAGTCAGGGCGGGGCAGGTTGGCACCTTCTGGAGGCTCCCAGGCAGTCTGTCCTGGCAAGACCCTGGCTGTTCTGGGGGTTATAGAAACGTTGCTCCAATTCTGCTTCTGTTCTTTCTGCACCTGTTATGTTTCTCCTTCTCCTTCCTCAGGATGTCACTTGCTATTGCATTTAGGTCCTCTACCAATCTGAGATGATCTCACCTCAAGATCTTTATCCCAAGTACATCTGCAAAGACCCTTACTCCAAATTCCGTTTGGAAGGCCACTACTCTGACAGAAGGTAAAAAACAAATCCGCTCATTCAGTGGGCTGAATCACATGTTGTTTTCCCAACAGTGAAGGGAGAACTCGTATCTGGGTCTTTGCTGACTGTGGGCAGTGACCATACTGATGTAGTTTTAGAGTCTATGGATTTGAGAGCAGAGCAGGGTCCTTGGGTTCACTCTGGGAAAGGTTTCACCAGAGCTCCCTTTGGCAGCACGTGACAAGTTTCTCCCTGAGACAGAGTGTTGCAGCCTAGACGAGCCCATATTGTTTTGACAAGGTCACTTTATGGATCAAGAGCCTTCAAGGAAGTGCTCCTATAAAAGTCAAGATGCGATATTTCCGCTCGCATATAATTTAAGTATAATTTCAGGTGAGAACAATAATTAAGTTTCTCCACCATGCCTGCATGCACTAGCCTTTCTCATTAGGTCCTGGCAACAAGATGTCCTTCTGATAGTGAAGTGTCCTTGCCCGGTCAAGGGTTAATGTTTAAAACAAAGAACATTTAATCCCTTCCCCTATTTTCCTTCCTTGCCTCGAAAAATCAGCATATAGTTCCTTAGATTGTTTCCTCCAGAGATTAGCATAAACATGTTCCTTTTATTAAGGTCTTAGTTTCAGACAATAGGTATTAAAACAGCAGCCTCGACCCTAGGCCTAGGGCGAAGGTTGAAGATTATATTCTGAACCTTTTTGGAATTTAGATTATGTCCGGTACTTTACCGGAATTTACATCAAACAACAGACATTTTTCCAGAAGTTCCTTGATTCTCCTCAAAGTATACAATTGATTATGCATCTGAATATCTGTAATCACCCTGCCATTGTCTGTAATTAATTTTTCTTTAAAGTTATGCTTTAAAAACCCTGTTTTGGGGGAAATAAAGCGGAACAGCCTGATCACACTCTCTGGTGTGTGCTGTCTCTCACTCGTGCTTCTCCTCTCGCCATTGTGCTGACGCCTTCTCCACCCTCCCTGGGACCCGACCGGAGACATCCTTTGGAGCGGCCTCCGACAACAGAGACTCAGTTATACTTAAAGAACAGGTTTATTAGGACAAGGAAGTAAAAGACACTTGTACAGACACAAGTGGACAGGAAGAGCTGCCCCTCTGAGGGGGCAGGTTTGTGAAGAGAGGCCTGTATGGTGCAGGTCACGGCACACAGGCAGTCCGCTGCCCTGGAGAGTGACAGAGTTGGTAAAGGAAAGTACCTGCATAGGCACAGGTGGGCAGAGAAAATGGCTGCCCCGAATTCTTGCATGGATGGTACTTTCAGCTGGGAGGGGCTCATCTTGAAGGATGGCTGTCTGTTTACCAGCTAACTAGAATTAGAAAAGAGACCTGAGATTCTACAATGGGCTCAAGTCAATCTCCATATCTTTGCCCCTAGACTGCCATCTAGCTCCTACCTATGCTTTGTAACTTAGCAGCTGGCACTTAGGGATTGTGCTAATGGTTAAGTTGATTTCTTCTTACCCCCCCCTTACTTGTGTGGGTCTAGTTCTAATCTTATTTGTGTTATATCTCCTCCATCAATATGATTGGGAGGAAGATGTCCTGGAAACTGGTTCATGAATGATATACCTCATGGGCCACAGCCCTATGATGGTCACAATCTTAGGGCTGTATCAGACTTGGACATACCAATGACCATCAGAAGAAATGCTTGCCAGGTTTGGAAGGTAATTGGAAAAAGGCACCAACTTGGATATCTCAGAGGCCTCCTCACTTGTGGCGGCCTTGGGGCATAACACAAGCAGACTTGGGGGGCCCACTGCAATAGAGAGGTTGGGCTGAATCTCAACCCCCTGAGGCACAAAGTGCCAGCAAGAACTGCTTGCTGTCTGCCAAGAGAGACAGAGACTCCAGTGGCTATGGGGCAGGTTCCCTGGGAAGAAGGCTCCTATCATGGCTGGCAAGTCAGACTGATGCTGTAACCCTGGGAGACTGGAGGCAGGGGGACAATTGGGTCCTGACAGGGACAGACACTGGCTCTGGATGGGACGTCTTTAGCCGGCAGCTGACACAAATGCTTGCAGCGCCATCCAAGAACTGGAACAGAAGATACTGACAGTCAGGACCACCGAGTGACAGCTCTTCAGAACAGGGAACACGCTCACATCTCATAATGTCCGTTGATGGTCAGAGTTCTTGTCAGAGCAACAGTTTGATAGACAACTGGAACACTAGTCAAAAATGAGGGAAAGATTAAGGCAAACTAAAAACTGGTTTCCAGCAGCGTTATCATCACAGGTAGCTGTGGGGTCTCATCTTCATGCCAGACCAAGGTCCAGTCTGCCCTCTGAGCTTGGGCCACTAGCCTCACAGCTGCACAGCTGCCCATGAAGGGACAACAGACACCTTAGGCCTCTTCACCAAGTTTGTATAACGTGGGGGAGTAGGAGGGGCAGCCAAGAAACCGCCGTCGGTGAGGGCATTGCATGCAGAGTTGGATTTTGTGCCCGGCTTTGCCAGCCTCCATCCTGACATGGATGGAATCTGGGAACAGGGTGTGGCTGCAACGCTGCCGTGTGGAAGTTGACACAGGACCCACAGCCGCCACCAAGGACTGTGTATGCGGCACAGACACAGGTTACTGCCAAGAGCCACCAGGCAAACTGGACAAGTGCCGCCAGGGGGCGGGAGGTGGAGGCTGTCCAACTGCTCTTATGTCAAGTGGGACACACCCCAGATGAGTAACTGAGACGCTTCCTATGCAAGAGCCATGGGGCTGGCTCTAAGGAGGCCGGGTACTCGCCCACTGAGTATGCCCAGAGAAAGTAAGTGCTACGGTTTAGGGATCCTTTTGCTTGGAGCCCATGTCTTTGGCATCTCATCTTCCCCTCTGGTGTCTTACAGATGCTAAAACAGATTTAACAAAAGGGTGAAAATCTTTAGCAACTTACTATGAAATAGGGTGTCTAAGACACCATGACGAGTTGAAGCAAAGGTCGGAGTCCAGCACTAAGGAAGGTAGCATGGGTAGGGCTGGCCCCTGAACATTCAAGGGCCACAAAAAAAGTCTGCTGGCTTTGCCATTTGGGGGGATTTAAAAGGCTAGAAAGCAGATTCTAATACAAACCCCAACCCAGAAGCATTTGGGCGCATTAGTGAGGCTAAGAAGCAGACGAAAGGACCAGGCTCTTGGGGGGCCCCTCTTCTGTAAATTCAAAGCTTTTTGCACATGAATGGCGGTAGACAGAATCAGGGATCTGGGTGGAGACATTTCTGGGTCTCTGATACAGAAGCTCCAAGGAGACAGTCAGGACTCAGAATTAGGGGGCATGTGGACGGCAACCGCAGTTCAACAGGCTTGAGGGCAGAGGCTGTCTGCTCCACTTGCCTGTTGCATGGGAATGCGAAAGGAGACCCCACACTTCCCTACAATTGTGATTGGAAATCCCGCTGAAGTCCTAGGAGTCCCCAGCTGGGAGTGGGGTTGGGTTTAAGGGGCAGTTAGACAGAAGCCAGGCTGTCTGCAAAGCTCCAAGCAAGTGTCTGGTCTCCTTTACCCAAACACACGATGCTGACGGATGCCACGTCTTGCCCAGGGACGCTCCCCTCACTGGCGTTGTAACAGAGGGGCGAGTAGACAGGAGCCAGTAAAGGTAAAGCAGGTACACTACCTGAGATCTAGTGGGACTGCCAGGGCGCCCACAGTGTAGACAGGAGCCCAGGGCTGGACAGTGTCCAGTGTGGAGGGAGGACCGCAGCTAGTCAAAGCCCAGAGGCGCCTTCTGGTGAACCCTGGACAGGACGGGTCCCCTTTGAGAGTCAGTAACAAAGCTAAAAGACACGAGCCATCCTGAAGGTGAAACACTCCTAATGTCTCAGAGGTCCTGGGGCTCTGGGCCAGCTGCTCAGTGGAACTGGAGACGATGCCTGCTGTCTGCTGGTGCTGATGACGAAACCAAGGCTCAACTGCAAAGTTTTATTTTTTAAATATCAAACAAGATGACGATAGAAAAATAGTTTCACTGCTAAGTGCATAAAGTGCTGTTTCTAGAATACCACACATGAACCACCACGGCACAAATGTGCCCTAACACGCAGCCTGTTATGTTTCTGTCCTGATGTTTACACGAAGATTCCACTTGGACTGAGTTGTGTGGATTCAGGGCACACGTGCCTGGTCACTGTTCCAGGAGAGGAGCGGGCTCTTCGATTCACTTGGAGATTCCCCGCAGGCGCCCTCTGGACTGAAGTACCACTGGCGGGCGACAGCGGGGCCCTGGGCCTCCTCCCAGGCTTCCTGGCTGCTCAAGGCCGCCTCTTTGCTCACCTCAGCAGACAGCTCCAGCACCTGGGCAAAGATCCTGTGGAAACAAGATGGAGAAGGCCCTCTGACTCCAAGCCAGAGACCAGGGTGGGGCCAGAGGGCGAGAGCACCTTCATCACCAGGACCACGTTGGGAGAGGCAGATTCTCATAGGAGGTCGCTGGTAAGCAAGCTCTGGCTGAAAGAACAGCACTTTCCTTAACAAACATTCAGGGAGTACAGCGTCTATGACAAACCTGTCCTAGGAGTAGATAACAGCAGTGGCCAAATAGCATCCCTGCCATCACACAGCCTGCAAGGCAGCGAAGGAACTAGTACTCAACGAGCAGGTTTGGCCATTTAAACCTGTGACCCTTCCGACTCAGACCCTCCGTGTGCCCCCGCTTCACGCCTGTTTCAACACCACAGGCAGGAGGAACACCACGTAGGTGGCAGATGTCTTTCTTCATGAGTCCCTTTCAAATAGTTCAGGTAACCCAGGAAGCGTACAACTGTCCATTTGTGGTAGAGGCGAGGGCAGGGATTGGCCTGAGGACCCCCATTCCCCAAAGTACCAAAATCTCAGATGGTCAGGTCCTCACACACACAGTATTTGCACATGAGCCTCTCACTTGCTCCCGTACACTTCAAATCTCTAGATTACTTGTACCACCCAATACAATGGAAGCATCAAGTAAACAGTTGTTATTGGTACTGGGACTGACAAGAAAAAAGTCTGTACTTATTGAGTACAGACACAACCACTGGAGGACTAATAACAGTTGAACCCACAGACACAGAGGGCCAACTGTACTGAGCAATGCAAAGGAGAGGAAAACAGATTCTTTTGGGGGAAGAACTGCAAAGGCCCAAGGTTAGAATCTCTGAGGCAGGCATCGACAATGAGAAGAGGAGACCAAGGCAGCTGTGGGGGCTGTGGCTGTGCTGAACCAGGGGGCTGCTTCCGCCCACCTCACTGCGCAGCTACGCCCTAAGCTTCATCTGTACGTATTTATACTTTAACAAGAAATTCCAAAAAGATCACCCCAAACGCTTCCCTTGGAAGACACGTAAAGCATGGACAGACCAACAGAGGGCACCATTGTCTCCCTCTTTCCATTCGGGCTGCTTGAGACTCACACAGGGTTTCAGTGAGTTGAAGGCTCCTGCGCACTGGTTCCCCTCTCCCTGCCTCGCTGAACCCTCACCCTCAGCCCTGCCAACTCAAGCAGTGTAGCACCCATGGTTCGTCTCTGCCTGGTAGGGGTTGTCTTTTTATTAAACTATGGTCTAAACTACCTTCGAAGCTCAAGGTCCTTTACTTGCGTGGCTTCCTTGAGCTCATTCAGCAATTCCAACACCTTCCCACTTTCTTCTGAGCTGCCCAGGCCGAGTTCTCCCAGCAGGTGTCGAGTGTTCATCAACTCCTGCTGAAGACCATCTGCAGGAGGAAAGGGTGGTCAGCGGGGTTTCAGATACCCCAACAAGGGTGCCCAGGTTGATTGAGTAGACTTTTCTCGGACATTTCTCTGGAATGCTATCTAGTGGGACTGGAATTGCAAAAGCTCCTGCACTGGTGCTGCCTCCCACCCCTCTGAGAGATCACGGTGGCCTGAGACGGTGAGTCAGGCGTGTCTGCTGTGCAACCATCGGGGAACAGAGATGGAAAGGCACTTGGGTGGCCTCAGCAGAAATGAATGGAAGAGACACAGAAAGTCTATACTGTGAGTGACTTAGAAACCAACCTGTTCCCATTCATTTTCAGCATCTGTGCACCTCCCACCCCAGTAGAACCACTTGCAACCACACCGTACAGATCTTCCTCGCCTTACAATAAAATTATGGCCCCATAAAACCACTGTAAGTTGAAAATACCATAAGCGGAAAATGCATTTACTACACCTCAACTACCGAGCACCAGCGCTCGGCCTACCTGACCTTAAACGTGCTCAAAGCACAAAAGCATTTCACACAGACCCTATTTATACAAAAGTGCTGACGATCCCATGTAACTCATCGAATACTATACATAGTAGAGTACTGGCTGTTTCCCCTGGTGATGGCAAGGCTGACTGTGAGCAGTGCTTGCTGCCCTGCCCAGCACCACAGAAGATGGTACTACCAGTGCTAGCCAGGAAAAAACCAGAATTCAAAATCTGAATGACAGTTCGTACTGAAATGTGTGATGCTTTTGCACCATCATAATAAAAAAAAAGTCATAAATTGAACCACTGTATATCCCACCTGCTCTAAGACAACCAGTGTCTCCCTGCTCTGGGCACACATCACTGCCGTACATGAGGATGACGGAAACCTCAGGAGGGCCTCACACACACACCCTCTTTTATCCCCTTGTGTCCTCCCTAGAAGGTACACGCAGGTCCTAATCTCAAGTTCCTGAGAACGTGATCTTACTGGAAGTGGGATCTTTGTTGAAGTAACAGAATTAGAATGAGTTCAGTCATGGGGAGCCTACCCCAGTAAGAAGAAGGAATTCAGATAGAGAAGTGCTTGGGACAAGGATGGGTGGGGACAGAACATCAAAGTGGGTGACGCAGCCATGACCCCAGGAAGGACAAGCACTGCCAGTAACACGAGAAGTGGGGAGAGACCTGGAAGGGACTAGCCCTCGGAGCCTCCAGAACAAGCACCCTGCCCTCACCTTGTTCTTGGACTTCCAGCATCCAGGACTGGGGGGTATACATTTCTGTCCTTTTAAGCCCCTCTCATCCTTTGTGGCAGCTGCCCCAGGATACTTCCATAGCAACTATCTAAGGAACTTATCACAGGTGGAGATCAAGATGTGCAGGGGACTGAAATCATTGCAAAACTGGAAACCAGACAGAGAGCCGTTCCACAAGGCTCACTTCCTTAAGTTCAGTGTCAAACACACACTATTTCAGGCTGGAAAAACTCAATTCTATTAAAAAATCATCTGTCTAGGGGAACCAAACGAGAGAGAGACACTCAGCGAGGGAGGGGGAGGATAAGGGCCCAAAATGGGGTAGAAAAGAGTGCAAGGGACTATGGTGATAGGTCACAGGTGAATTGGTGGTGGGTTACCCAAGGGGAATACACAATGTAAAAGATATAAATAACAATAATAAGAAAAAAATCATCTGTCGACTGACAAGACCACCAATCCAGCCACATTCTTTTTGACCCTGAACTTCATTTTTACTGCTTCAGATAAATTTTCTGTGGAAGGTTCTGGAGGGAAATCCACCTGATCTTAGCAATATTTTATAAAAGACTCCAGCAAAAAGTGTTTTGTTTAGAGGGGTCCTGAGAACTCTGCTCAGAAATAACCACTCCAGGGCAGCTGAAAACTTGCTTTGGGAAGGTGTCTGCTCAAAAGGGAGTTTCAAGATTGAGCACAAGTTTCTTCAGCAGAGGCTTTAGGTAGGACCCTGTGCAGTAAAGGGCCTTGAGGCCCCTCTGCAAAGCTCCCCACAGCTAGGAAACTGCAGATTGCTCCCCAAATGTCTTTCAGCAGGGCAGGAAACCATCAGGGAGTCCTGTAGACCTGGGTCAAATCCAGTGAAGGGGGTGAGAGCCTGAGTAAACCACAGCCCAGCCAGCGCCAGCTGTCCTTGGCTCTTTGACGCAGGGCACATCAGCTCCCTGGGAAGAGGCTGTGGGATGCCACAAAGGGACACAGGTGCTGGCCGCAGGAAGCGTGTTTCCTACCTAAGAACTGAGATCCATCACCATCCAGGTAGATAGAATTCACAGGCAGCTCATGCCTCGTGGTGTCCAGGGCGGTGGCAAGTGTCTTATACTGTTCTTTGAAGCGCTGGGCCAAGGCCTCATATGGGCTGAGCATCTCTATCTGCAGGCAGGAGGGAAGGGGCCTGTGAGTCGAGACCCTGCAACCCTGTGCCCAGAAGTGCAACCCACGCTTGAGGATGAGACACAGCAAAGTGTTTCCAAAAGCTTCTGGGGTGTGGCTGCCTCGAGACAACCCAGCCAATAGCAAGGTGGCAGGGCCCCCTCACCATGAACAAGCATTTACCTTTCAGTATGTTCTAGAGCCTTCAACTGGGATCACATGGACCAAGGAATGCTCCTTTGAAGCGTTGAGCTGAAATGTCTGTGCCCTGCAAGGCGGTCTCCAGCAATCCCATTTCCCTCGTACACACTATCCAGGTCCTCCCAAGAGCTTTGTAACAATTCATTTGCTGATTTGTCATTTCTTTCTCTTCTACTCCACGAGGACAGGGACCCCATTCTTAGTAAAGGTGACAGAGAGTGAACTGTGCCCCCATTCCTCTGTGGACATGCCAACCCCCAGCCCCTCAGAATGTGACCTGATTTGGTCAGTCTTGACAGGATAAGAGTTAATGTGAGGGCATTAGGGCAGGCCCTGCCAATACAACTAGTGTCTTTGAAATAGAGGAAAATTTGGAGGCCAAGGGAGGAGACACAGGGAGATGACAATTATCTACACGGCAAGGCGAGGGGGCCTGGGACACGATCTACCCTCACAGCTCTGTAAGGAAGTAACTTTGCAGATATCCTGATCTCACACTTCCCCTCTCCAGAGCTGACACAATACATGCCATTTGTTCCAGTTATCACCCAGTCGGTGGAGCTTGGTTCTATCAAACCCCAGGACAAGCATACCCGGGGTGAAGGGCCCCATTCCCTGATGTGCCCTTTCTATTGGGTTGTTGTAAAAGTCATGATGCATTTTCCCTTGAAAAACAGAAAAAGTATGTCATGACTTTTCCAACAACCCAACAGGTTCCCGGCGCCAACCACATGGCACCAAGACCATGTCTCCCACTGGTGCCCCAGTCCTCCTGGGCAGCAGGGTCTTTGTGTTCCAGGTGTCTGCAGCACATGTGCGCGTGCACTGAAGGGCCAGATTCCCCTGCTGGTTTTACACGACATTACAGCCTTGTCCTCTTAGTGACTGACACATATCACACCTGATGGTGTTCACGGCAGTGTGACACCCGCCATCAACACTCCCCATCAAGCCTCGCCAGACTCATGGCTCAGACCTGGTGGTCGCAACTAACCTGAGCGTCAAGGATATCAACCAGCTCCTGTGTCCTCTGACAGAGGAGAAGTCTGCGCTTTAGCTCATGGACCTTCTTCTGTAGCTTCTCTTTCTCTTTGCATATTATTAATAAATTTCTTTCTGCCTTTTCCTCGAATGAAGCAAGACTGTTTTCCATCTGTTCAGTGTGAAATAAGAGCTCAGGTCAAAGCGGGTTTCACCTGTGTGGCTGACAGAGCCACCCTCTACCCACATCACACACGAACAAGGTTGTGTGTTCACCTTTACAGTCAGCAGAGTCAGGAGTAAGGTTTGGGATTCCATCATTTCCATCGCTTCGGATAGATCCTTAAGAGGAAAAAGATACTTTTGGTTCCCAATGAAATGAGGAACATGCAGCTTTCTCACACAGCAGGGGCCCAACCCTGGCTCATATTCTCTTTTTTTTAATTTGGTAACTCAATAATTCTCCACTGTGCAGCAGCACCCCCTCATCCTCGGTTTCACTTTCTGCAGTTCCGTTACCCAAGGTCAACCATGGTCTGAAAATAGTCTCAATACTTTGAGCGAGACCATGTTCAAAAAAGTTTTATTACGGTATATCATTGTAATTGTTTTAGTTTATTGTTAATTATTGGTGCTAATCCTTTACTGTGCCTAACTGATAAACTTTCTCACAGGTATGTAAATGGAGGAAAACATATAGTAGATGTGAAGTCTCAGGACTACCTAGGGTTTCAGGCATCCCCCATCATTGGGAGTCTGAGAGGATCCTTGTGGAAAAGGAGGGAGCACTATATATTGACCTGCTGTTTCTTTTTTCTTTTTTAGTCTTTCTGGGGTTACTGTGGAAGATAGAGGATGGTTGGCCCCCTCTCAGTGTGGGATAGTCAAGCCCAGCCGGAGGGCACTCACTGACTTGGTGCCAAGCCAGAACCAGGACTCCAAGGTCTCCCACCATTGGTCCTCACAGACTGAGGCCACTGCCACTGCCCCCCACCCTCCCACCAGGGGCCTTCCCTAGCATAGCAGTAGCAAGAAGGCCCCATCTCATTCGTCACATGATCCCACATGGGTATCTACTCCTGTATGTGCACTTAAGGAAACTCAAACTCTGCCAACAATCTAATAATACGTATAACCCTGGGTTTTGTCCTAAAATGTACTATCAATTCCTTTGCTTCGGGAGTCTCAGGGCTTCATGAGGCACCTGGCACACTGCAGGCATTAAATCAGATGTATCCAGTCTGCCAGCAGCTTCCCCATCACTCTACACACTTACTGGGCTTTTCCTCCGAGATGCAGATAACGATGACGAGGACTCAGTTTTCTTTGACATCGTTTTTTCTAACTGTAGAGTCCTTCTGAGTACACTTTTGTCTAAGATGAAGAAGAGCATTTTTAAGGGGAGGAAAACACAGCTGGAAGCCCAGTGAGATGTAGCGCAACCCCCAGCCTGGGGTGTGTGTGTGGGGGAGGAGCGAAAAACCTACCATTGATGGCGGAGAGGTCCAGGTCCGGTGGGGCAGTGCCGTGCCCTTCAAGCAGAGTGGACTGCAGGTCACCTTTCCCAGTCCCGCTGTTGTCTGTGGGTCAAAAGAGGACCCCCAGAAGGGAGCAGTCAGTCAGTAAGAGGCTCCGCACCTAAGCAGGGAAGTCAGTGACTTTTTGTATAATACCACTTGTTCCCCAAAACCCACTTTTTCGAGGTGAAAGGAAAAAAGGTTGAAAAATCTTTGGAAATCCCCAGTCATCAACTTGAACATATTTTAAGGTAGAAGTAGAAAAAAGAATCATTCTTTATAACCCAAAGGTACAAATAAGCCTTTCTGCTGAGCTTAGTAAAAGGCTGTTTCAGGATACAGACTGTCCTCGACTTCCGACGGGGTCCTGTCTTCATAAACCCATGGTGAGTGACAAATGCCACACATCAAGAATGCTCACTAGGAGATGCCGCTGCCCAGACCAGGTTTCTGTTGAATATGTACACTTTTTACACCAATGGTACATTGAAACATGGGAATTTGCACCATCATGAAATTGGGCGCCATCTGTGTATGGGTCAGCTACATGCCATGGGCTTGTTCCACTCTGCTCTTTCCCTTCTTCCTCTGGCATCTTCCCTCAGAGTTCCTTTTATTTTTTTAGTCTCTATTTAAAATTACAAAGTTAAGCCTTAAACCATCTAAAATGGGCAAAGGTGTGCTGCGTGCTTCAATTCAGCCAGGACCCCAATGCTGCGGAGTGAACAGATGGCATGGGAAACACACTCTCACACTGGGAACGAAACAGAAAACTACTTTGTGAACAACCAAGCAGTTGAGAAAACAAATGACAGGAAATGAAAAGGGCAAAGTCACAATAATGTGTGGCGCATGGTACCAATGGTGTCAAAGCCAAAAAAACAACTCAAACAAAAATCTATTGAGCATGCAGTCTCCTGCTTGGAGGCTGAGAATAGGTGGGTGTTTTTTATTGTTCTTGCTTTTGATTGGTCAAATGTTTTTTTCTTCTTCATGTATGGTATTTGAGAAAATTAATTTCCTATAAAGTCATATGACGGAACTCCAATAAGCAATCCTTCTGAATCATCATGGTGGTGTCTGAATTGTGGTTTCTCAACTTCTACAAATGCTGGCATTTGGGGTTACACTGTTCTTTGTTGGGGGCATCCTGTGCACCATAGGGGGTCTCTGGCCTCCACCCATCAAATGCCAGTAGTTTCTCCCACTTATAACACCCAGAAATGTCTCCACGTATAGGCAAGTGTTCCCTGGTGGTCACTACCCCAGGTGAGAACCCTGACTTTTAAGAGGTGGCAAGCCTGGGTCCTAACCCCTCTGGCCACAGCAGTTGTCTCAGTTTCACACCTGGCTCTCACCCTGGCTGTATAAGAAAAAAAAAAAAAGGTGGCCGCTCCAGCATTCTGCCTGTGATGGCTTCTCAACCATGCCTGGGTTGAGGAACACAAGGAACAAAGTAAATTCTGACAAACACCTAAACCAGGAGAGGCAAACGATAGCTCACAGGCTAAATCCAGCCTGTGTTTGTCAATTATGTTTTATTAGCATATAACTGCACTCATTTGTATACTTCTGTGTCTTCCTTTCATTCTGCAATGACAGAGGAGAGCCTTGGTGACAGAAAGCATTTGGCTTGCAAAGCCTAAAACATTACCATCTGTCCCTGAAAAGGTGCGCTGACCCTTGATCTGAACAGTAAATAGAAAGCCTAAGTTATAAAACATCATACTTAATTTTCTCCTAGAGGATCCAAAGCTGTCATCATTCTGAACTAGGGGGTAGGAGCCAATAAAGCTATGCTTTGTGTGAACTGCTTTCATGCAAAAGAGCTGTCCACTGGCGCTGGAGAGGAAGGTGTATGCAGGGTTGCATCAAGCGTCTTGCAGGGGAAGGAGCTTCGCAGGCCCCTTAAATAAGCTTGTTGCCTAGAACCAAACAGCAAATATGCCAACAGCAGAGGTCTGAGTGGAAGATCATGAGGGGGGCTTCACTCCCCATACTATGCTTTTCCATTGTTTTATAATGAGCACACATCACATTCACAATCAGAAAACTTAAGATTTTCATGTCAATTTGGTGACAACTTCTGGAAGAAGGGTCGTGAGTGGCCATTACATCATGCCCACGATGTCAACGCAGCTGCTCTCTGGGGCTACACAGGGAGGAAGTAACCTCCCCACTCCCTTGTCATCCCCCTTCTCCTCTCCACAAGCCCCAAGTCTGTCCTTACACTTAAATTCTTTGCCTGGCTGCTCCTTCTGGTGTTTCCCAGAAAGAAAAGGGGGAGTTTTAACTTAGTGTATGTGGAAACAAAATTCACCACCACATTCAGCATCCTCTGCCCTTCCTTGTGTACCTTTGCTCCTCTGCTGTGGGATGGGTTTCCTTCCACGTTCAGGCATCTTCCCACTGGTCCTGAGAGCATCTGCTGCAGGAGCCTGTGGGGGAACATATGACATTCCAGGGGATAAGACATCACCCTTCAGGAGAAGAGGCCCCTTTTCGGCCTGCACAATCTGCAGCTGCTCAAACTTTGAGGTGAGGAACAGACTTAAGGAGTCTGACATTTACTTGCTTACATTATACAGGATGAACTAATTTTGTCAACATGCAATGAACATAGGAAACCACCAAAATGTGTGCTGATGATTATCTCTGACATAGCAGATCTGTATATTTCCCAGTATTTGCCAGTTTTCTAGAGAATATATTTACTTTGGTTTAAAAAAAAAAAGTTTTATACAGGTTATTAATCTTCAAAACTTACCAAAAATCAAGGAATGCATGAAGCCTGCCTGCTGTTACAGCATAATATAGAACTAGTATGTACAGACTGAGAATTTCTCAATGCACAAGACACCACTCCTGTTAACCCTGTACCAAAAGTACTAGAATAAGAAAAAGGTAAATAAGGCAAGGAAGAAGTTAATTTTTCTTGTAGAGGTAATTCTTCACATAAAAAATTCTAAAATATCTTTAAAAATGCTTCTAAACCCATTAAGTTAGTTTAACAAGATTGTAGGATACAGGATAAATATTCTAAAAATCAGGCACATTTCTAGTGACCAATACCTTTGGAAACTGAAATTCAAGTGCCATAAAAGTTCTCAGCAACAGAGAAAAACAATGTGCAACTGCGGTGATGGATGTTAGCTAAACTAAACTTACTGTGGTGATCATTTCACACTATATATATATATATTTTTAATTCATTTTATTTATTTATGCACACAAGAACTGAGGTGTAGGGCAGAGGTGGAGGGGGGGGAGTGAGATGATTCACCAGAGACAGAGTGGGGAGCAGAACAGGTGGATCTACTGAACTACACTGCTGAGGGGAGCAGTTGGTGAAGCAGGAGAGGTCTGCTGTACCATGTGGGGTCAGCTCCCTGGTGGTGGCAGGGGGCCGAAATTGAACTCTTGCGAAGTAGCGCTGTGGCTATCAATAGCTTGATAGCGCTGAGATTTTAACCTTTGTGCCACCAGGGAGACCCTCACACTATCTGTCTGTCTGTCTATCTATCTATCCACACATACATATACATCTCAATTACATATAATTACATCTCAATTAGAGATAAATAAAATGTCTTAATTAAAATAAAAGACAGTACCATGTATTACAGCAGTAAAAAATACCAAATTCTTATGTATAAACATCACAAAACATGGAGCAGATCTTTATACCAGAAGCCACAAAATACTGTTGAATTGGACTTAAATAAATGGAGATGTGTACTTTGTTCATGGATTAAAGACTGCATTTTTAAGATGTCATTTTCCCAAAATGGATGCACAAATTCAATACAATCAAAATCTCAGCAGGAGTTTTGGTCAAAAATGGCAAGCTAAGTCTAAAATTTACATGGAGATGCAGAGGTTCCAGAAGAGCCAAACAGTTTTGAGAAAGAATAGAGTAGGAAAATTAACACTATCTGATTTCAAGACTTGTTACAAAGCTACCATAATCTTGGCAGCTGGCTTAAGAATAGACACTAGAAGAATGGAAAAGAATAGTGTCAGAAATGATTCAGACATGTGTGGTCCAATGAGTTTCAACAAAGGTGATGAGGCAATACAATGGGGAAAAGAAAATCATTTCAACAAATGGTGTTGAAACAAGAGAACATTCACACACTTAAAATAACAAACCTGGATTTCATCACCACACCAGACACAAGAATTAATTCAAAATGGATCACAGCAGCTCACCTCCCAACACTGCCCACAGGTGACTACTCAGGTGTCTCTTTTTTTCCTTCTCCTTTCCCTAATAAACTTGTCCTTTTAAAGTGCATTTCAAAAAAAAAAAAAAAAGATCACAGATCTAAGCATACAGCCTAAAGTAGTGAAACTCCTGGAAGAAAACATGAGAGAAAATCTTTGTGATATTAGGTTAAGATAAAAATTTCTCAGACACCAAAAGCACAAGCAGAAAAGTCACCAAAATTGAGAATTTCTGCTCCCAAGAAGATACTAAGAGAATGAAAAGACAAGCCACAGACTGGGAGAAAATATTTGCAGGTGATCATAAAGGGCTGGTATTCAGGGTATACAAAAAGCTTTCAAAACTCAAGCACAAGAAAACAAAAAACCTAGTTAAAAAGTAGGTTAAAAGTGGGCCTCCTTCGTGGCCTAGGGGTTAAATCCCAGTGCTCCCACAACTACGGCCCTCCTGCGGCAAAGCGGCCTGAGTTTGATCCCTGCTTAGGGAGCAAACCCACTTAGCACAAAAGACCTCTCCTGTTTCACCTGCTGCTCCCCTCAGCAATGTGTATTTCAGTGGATCTGCCTGTTCTGCTCACCCTCCCCCCGACCTCTGGCCTACACCCCAATTCTTCTACGCAAAAATAAAAATTTTACAATAAAGGAATAATTCTTAAAAAAAAAAAGCAAAAGCTTTGAAATGACACATCACCAAGGATATAGGAATGGTCAGTAAGCCCAGAAGAAGACACTCAATAACACTGTGGAAAGCAAATTAAAACCAAAATGAGGTACCACTTCGAACTCACTAGGCTTCAATCTCAAAGTATCAAAAGGAACTCGCACCTGGGGCTGGTGGGGCTGCAGAGGTACGGCTACTTTGGATAATAGTCGGGGAGTTTATTATAGTCAAGGGTACACGTAGCCTACAATCCCCAACCACCCCCCCACCCCCACCCCATCCACACAGAAGCCTGGACAGGAATGTTTAAGGAGGCTTTGTTCATAACTGCCAAAACCAGGAAACTAACCAAATATCCTTCAGCCACCAGAACCAACTGACACTGACTGGTAATGATAGGGAGAGACCGCCAATGTGCTCTTTATGTGAAAGAAGTCAGACACAATGGACTGCACCCTGTGTGACACCTTTTAAATGACCTTCTGGAAAAAACAAAGCTACAAAGTCAGACGATATTATGGCAGACACACGGGGGCACTGTGACCAAGTCTGCAGGGCAAGATGAAAATGATCGAGGTGTGATCATATGAAGTATGTCCCTTGGCTGAAAGTCACCCTGATACTGTAAGCCAGTAACCAGACTCTGCCTGATGATGAGTCCATGTAGGTTCATTAATTATGACAAACGCACCACTCAGGTGGGGGTGGGAGGTGCTCACAGAGAGGGAGACTGCGCATATGTGCGGGTAGGAGGGATATGGGAAATCTCTGCATTTAAGGCTTAATTTTGCTGTGAATCTAAAAGTGCTCTAGAAAATACAGTTCAATAAAAAAGGAGTTTTTGAGAAAAGAATCAAATAATTTGCACAAAGTCCTTTTTCCTCAAGCCAGAGCTTAAGTCACATTGTTGAGAACCTGTGACCTATCCTATTCAGTAAAACAAAGGGAACAGCAATTAATATTCACTAAATTTTACCATAAACAAAGACAAGGCAAGCAAAGGGACTAACACAACCTTCACCACATTCTCAGCAGCAAACACACTGGAAACACATACATACTTGGGTAATCTGATTGCTTTCGCTAAGCTGCACACAAGGCATGCTCTCAAGTGATCAAGTGTCTTTTATGCCATGATTTTCTATGGTTTCATCATTTTAGTAGTTTACTAAACTCTTCCTCTATTATTAGGTGATACAGATCTATCATCTCTTTCTCTAAGACCAGGCAGGTATTTGTTAAAGAGCAGCTAGGCCCGGGCGGTGCGCTGGAATTGAAACAGAACTGCTCCAAGACAGAACTCAGAAAGGAACTCTCAAGTTTAGAGGCAAGAACAGCTTTAGATTTCAATAGAGATCACAGCGGTTCGCCAAAGGGACTCTCAAACAGTGGCCACACATGACAGACTCATGACATGGCACAAATGGCAGCACCTCCAATGCAGCTGAAGGCTTTCTTCGGAACCACTGTGCCTGGTGCCCGCAACTCGCCTTGGAATCCCAGGTTCATCAGAACTCCTTTAGAATCTTTCAAACATGTGGTATGTGTTACCTTTTTGGTGGTTTTCTTTTCATACTGCAAGTATCGGGACTCAACCACACGTCCACCTGTGGGGGGGGACACAGTTGGTGTACAAAAAAACAACAATGGATGCTGAGGGACTCCCCCACACACACACCCACTCCAATACCCGGGCGCTAAGGACTTTCCCTGCTCAAGACAGCACTGGGGAACGGCTTCTCTTTGCTCCCCTCAGATCCTGTCCTGAAGCACTCTCAAGCATGTATGGGACACCCACTGTGTGCAAGATCATGACGGGGCAACTGCTTTGTGCAGGAACTTTACGGAAAAATACGCACAGGGCACACACTAAGAACATGTGTGGGGCACCTATTATGTAAGAACATAATTGGATCACCACTGTATGCAGGAACACATATGGGACACCTATTGCTATGTGAACACGTATGAGAGACCACCTAATTGCATGCCTCTGGGATAGCAGCAGAATTAAACAGATCGACAGGAGCTATGATCTGAAGGTTAAAGCAGAGAGTGGATTCAGGGGCTGGACAAAGAAAGACCTTTCACCAGAGCCTATTTGCTTTTCCTCCCTACCCAGCTCACTCCACGACCCCCACAGCCCTTTCCCCACTCATGGTTCCATCTTTCACTGCCACCACCTGCAAACCTTCGGGCCCTGAAGTTACTCATCCTGCTGTTTTATCCATAACACATCATCTTCTGACACACCCCGTGGTCCCTGCATCTCCATCTGGTGCACTGACTGTCCTGCACCCATTCTGGGTGCCTCTAGACTTCAGAGGGCTCCCTTTCACCAGAGACCCAGGGCGAGTGACATGGTCAGTGACATCCAAGCTGACAGTTCAGAGAGTAAATCTGTGGTTCCAGGAGTACCTCATACCAGGATTTGTGTTTTCCTTTGGTAACTGGGACTGCAGTTACCACCCTGAGAGGAAAGGAGGTGCATCCCCAGTTAACGGGGAGCCCAGCAATGGCCATGGAGCTGAAGGTCACCCTTAGCAGGGATGAGTCATGTCTCGAGGGCAAGTGGGTCAGACAACAGGCAGGAGGCACCTCAGAGGCCACACCAAGGGTCTGCCACTGAATGGTGGGCAAGGGGCAGGATACACCCCCACTTCCAACTGGGAACGGTCATCCTACACTGGGTCTAATAGTGTTAGCAAAGGGTCTAGCTCATCTAAGAGGGATGTGGGTCCCTTGAACAGTTGGAAAGTAGTTCCAAGTTTCTGGAAAACTGAAATGTACAGGTTTATTTAAACAGCGGCAGATATGCCACAGAAGCAACATGATGAAGGCTGTAATCTATGTTTAGGAACTAGGTCGTGTGCAAATACAGTAGATGGTCTAACAAGATCATTAAGCAGTGATGCAACATGACAACCTTCAGGCATTTGGAACCAGAATTCTGCTATGTTCTCTGCAGGGGCACAGGCATCTAGTACAACTCAAGTTTTCTTTTACTTTTTTAATTTTACCATCCACATTGGACATTCCTAAGTCCAGGGGGACTGTTAAATGACCCCAAAGCCACAGGTGGGCACAGAACTCAAGGGTACCCTGGACTGACCACTTACAGTGAGGGAATGGAAACTCTGCTGTTCAGGAGTGAACTCAGTTCATGCTCCCCAAGCCCACATTCCAAGCGGCAAGTCCCAGGCATAGTCCTCCACCCCAGGAATGGAAGGGCCTGTTGGCCTGGAGGACCCAACCAGGGCCTATGGCACTCAGGGCTGTAGGGCTGTGTGAGCCGACCCAAAATTCCCAAAGGTGTAGCTGGAAGGAAGTCAAGCTCTAGCTCCCTTGCTTGGTCTTTTTCTTTCCCAAAAACACATATTGAAAGAAAAAAAAAATCACTTTTTATTTTAACAGATCATGAAGGAGATCCTAACTTTACTTACCTTGTGTTTTTCTTCCTTTCATCTTAGCACCACTAGGAGTACTGGGACCCCCTGCAGAAGGCTTCCTGGTAGGAGGAAAAAAAAATATTTTTTATGGACAGACACCCTAACTTATGATAGCTCAACTTTTGATGGTGCAAAATGACTCACTCAGTAGATACTGTACTTCACATTTGGAATGACGGCATTCAGTTGTTCACTTTCAGTACAGTACTCAACCAGCTACATGAGAAATTCCGCACTTCAGTATAAAATGGGCTCTCCATGAGATGATTTTGCCTGACAAGCGACTAATGTCAGTGTGCTGAGCACGTTTAAGGTCAGGTAGGCTAAGTTATGGGGTTCAGCAGTCAAGGGTAGCAGTAAATGTACTTTCACTTATTTTCAGCTTATAATGGGTTATCAGGATGTAACCCCATCCTTAGCTGAGGAAAATCTGTATTTGATCAAGAAGCTGAGGCAAGCCAGTGAGAAGCCTGGGCTTCTGATTTCTGTGAGGCAGGAGTACTGCCAGAGGAAGAGGGACACAGAGCCTCTGGCACACAGGGCAACACAGCATAGCCCAACACCTAAACTGACAAGGACCAGAAAAAAGGAGTAAGCATTTCTGCCAGGCCTCAAAGATCTCAACTGAAGTCACAGGTTCATCAATTCTTCGGGCATTTATGTATCTACTGTATCCACTGCGGATATATGGTGAACAAGAAATAGTTTCTTCCATGAAAAGGACGCTCAGCATGGTCCCCCATCAGACAGCTATGAGGAGCACTCCAGATAGATAACTGGGGGGAAATAGGGGGCCAAGGAAGGGAGTGACAAAGCACCACTTGCTCAGGTACACCGGAAAGGACATTCTGAGGCTGGGGTCAAGGAGGGTGTGAAGGACAGAGGAGAATGTTATGGACAAAGGACTCTGGGTGTGGCTGGCAGAGTCCTGATTTTCTAGCTTAAGGGCTGAGACCTATTCCTAGAGCCTGGGGTTTGGCACTCCAGAACTGGGCAATAAGTATTTTCAGTCCCTACTTGCAGTCACAATTACAAAGCAGGAAGAAGAGTCCTTCTGTGGTATGAGGCAGAGTCCTGGAATCTAACTGGTGAGACTAGTTATCTATCTTTGGAATCTGACCAAGCCTGCAGAGTGGGGGTGGGAGGGGGACACATCTGTGCCAGCCTCAGGTAGCTCACCCATTCCTCCAAAAGCCAATCTCACATTTAGGGCAAAGTGCTGGGGAAGAAACAAATTTTTTCAGCGGGCCTATTTAATGTTAATCCCCAGTGGCACAATAAAATTTCGCCAAATGAACAAATAAGACAAATCTTGCCTCAAAATCATACTTAGCACCCATCCGGTAAGAGTCTATCTTTCTGGTTTTTATTGTGACCCTAGACAGAAGACCTTCCCTCTCTGGACTTCCATCAACTCATTTGAAAACGCGGAGCATAGTAAAAAGCGGTTGGGAGGCCTCAAGGAGATACTTTAGTGGTGCCCGGCATATGTCCACTACAAAGTGATAATTTTAGCAAAGGTAGGTCACATTTATGACAGGCACTGTTCCAAGCGCTTAAAGGCCTCACAAGAGTCCCTAGAAGGTCGAGTGGCGGCGTCATCCCACCGGGTCTCACAGCAGAGGAAAGGGAGGTACACAGGAAGTCACTTGCCCCAGATCTTCGCTTGTAACGGAGAGACTGGATTCGAGATTAGAACTCAGGGCCGCCTTCAGCGCCCGCTCTCCGAGCATGCGCACAGGCCGGACCCTGCCGGGGCCTCCCGGAGCTTGCGCACCCCGGGTGGTTCCGGGAGAAGTCAGACGACCCTCGCCCCCCAACGCTACCGCCCCGCCGCCCACAACCCTAGGCCATGGCCTTCTTGACCGCAGCCCCACATCCAGATCCGCGGCGCCTCCACTCACCCGGCGCCGCGACCCAAGGAATCCGCCATTTTCCCGCCTTCAACTCAAAGGCCGGCTCTTCAAGCCCAGGGCCCGCCCCCAGGGCTGGGCCGGGCCATATAGCGGAGCCGCGGGAGGGGTGAATGCGGCCTCAGGGAGCGTGGGAGCCGGCTCCTACTGCGAGCGCCTTTCCGGTCTCCCCTCGCACTTGTTTTCGTCCACCAGCGGCAGGAGGCGGTGGCTGGAGCCCCGGCGGAAGACTGGGGCGGAGACTGGAGGCGCTCCGCCCCTATGCGCTCTGGCGTCACGCCCCAGCCCCGCCCCTCCGGAACCCGGAAGCGAGAGTGCGCGGGGGAGCGGCGGGTGCGGTGGGGCGGAGCAGTCCGACGAGCGGCCGGCTGGGCGGGCAGAGACCCGGCCCGGGACCGGCGGCGCGCGACGGCCGAGGCCCAGGTGAGTGCCGGGGGCCGCGGCCTGGGGGTTCGATCGCGAAGCTCGCAGCGGCGAACTGCCTTGTAGGGGGATGAAGCGGAGGTTCGATGTGGGGGGCACGCAGAAAGGGGTCCAGGGGGCGGGAACGAGCTTGGGGGTCGTGCAGGGCTGCTGCCGACCGAGGGGGCGCGGGCCGTAGAAGGAGAAAGAGAATGGGATGGGCCTGGTGAAGGAGTTCGCCGACGGAGTACGTCTTGTGGGTTTGAGTTGCTTCTCTGAAGAGGACGTGGCTTTAGTGTGGTTGGGGGGTCGCAGGAAACGGGGCTGGGAGGGAAGAAAGGGAAGGAGGCGGGGTGGGGAGGCCCAGACTGGGGGAGAGGGGCACAGCTGGTGAGGGGGGGGGACAGCTGTGGTTCGCTAGGAAGAAGGGGTGCAGGATAGCCTGCGGGCACTTACCCGGCGTGAGGGACTGGAGGAATGGTGTCTGAGAGCTGGTGGCGCCTGGAGCTCTGGTGCTCTGTGATTCTGAACCCACTCGTGCGGTTGCCAGGGAATTAAGAAGAGAGGGAGTCAAAGACCGAAGGGAAGAAAAGGGTTAGAAGGCGTGGAACTACCTGAGGACTGATCGGTGGAGAGAACTGGGGAGGAGGGTATTGAAGGAAAAACCCCTACTGGAAGTTGATTTGAGCCCGTAGGGATTCTTGGGCTCCCCTTAAACTCTTGTTTGATTTTTCTGACTTCAGCCCCCTAAGCACTGGATGACCCAGGGCTAGTCGCAGCGCACTGTGGGCCTGTAGGTATTTCAGGGCACCACTCTCCGTCTGGCAGGGCTAGCTACAGCCTTGGGGGTGCCAGGGAGAGAGGAAGGAACCTGGGAGTTGGGGCTCCCCACAAACAGCAGGGCCGGAACTGAGTTTCAGAAGGGAGGGAGCAATGTGCACGCACCCTCATTTGCTTGGCTGTCACCACCTCCTCAGAGTTGCATCCTTGGACTTAAATGGGTAAAACAACATACAGGAAATCTGTCCCCGGAGGCCTTGAGCTCAGCCAGGCAGTCATAGTGCCCTCCCTTCTCTCCAGAGCACCCTGTAGGCCAGGAGTCTTTAAGGGAAAGCCTCTCCTGCACCTCTTTGTCAGAGGTGGAAGGTAGTGAGACATCTCACCTTGCAGTTTGAAGGTACCAGCTCCTGCCTTCCTGAAATGTGTTCCCTTCTTCCAGCCCCCAGATGCTTAAGGCATCAGGGCAGCAGCCAGAGGTAACCTGGGCAATTGGAAAGTTGTCTCACCATCTGATGGACCTGGCCCTGGGAAGGGCTGCAAGCTGGGCACTTTAAACAGCATTAATTTCTCTCCTTTTATGACCATGGGAATCCTTGTCAGGGCTATGCAATAAGGACTGGGGAACTCATTCAGGACGTGAGTCTGGATGGCTTAATGGTGAACAGGGTCACAGAGAGATGACACCCTACTGCACTTCCAAAATGTTCTGGCCCCTATGGACACATGATGAGAACCCACAATTGCGCCTCCTGCAGATATCAAGTGTGGGTTGCCTTCGCCAGGACACCACTTGTGGATGAACAAGTCCGGAATCCTCTGGTTCCATGACTGGGTTGTCTGCTCTCTATACCAGAAACCTGGCCAGATAGGCTCTCAGGGAAAGTCCTACATTAGGGACTCTTCCATCAAGCCTCTCTCTTTCTTTACTTGCAAAAGTGATGGGTTGCCCTCAATCAGCATTTCTCAGCTTTGAAACCCTCTTGATAATCTTGGCATCTCAGGTGCAGCACCCCCTCAAATTTTATGTTGTCCCAATTGGTGGATATCTGATGCATTGATCCCACTTTTGTTTAGCTTTCCATTCTGTCCATTTTGGAGTTTCTTTTTTTCTTTTTTTAGATTTTATTTATTTATTTATTTATTTATTTATTTATTTATTTATTTATGCATACAAGAGCTGGGGTGGAGGCCAGTGGTGGAGAAGGGGTGAGAGGGTTCACTAAAGACAGAGTGGGGAGCAGAATAGGCAGGTCTACTGAAATACACTGCTGAGGGGAGCAGCAGGCGAGACAGGAGAGGTCTGCTGTGCCATGTGGGTTAGCTCCCTGGCCAGGGGATTGAACTCACGCCTTCCTGGTGGGCCCTCGTGGTGGTAGCACTGAGACTTAACCCCCTAGGCCACCAGGGAGGCCCCATTCTGGGGTTTCTGTATGAAAACTGCCCTTTGTTGCAAATAGAAAGTTGCAGTACCCAAACCATCGTCTTTTGTACACTGCACTTGTTCCCAAAGTGGCATCCTTCTGGTTGGAAATCCATGGACCTTCCTCAGGTTCAGACCTGTGACTTGGGGAAACTGGTGGGAACTTGGGGAATCTCCCCTTTCTGTTTGACTGTAGGATCCTTTTTTTTTTTCCCCCAACAGAAAGCAGCTCATTAACTTGCTGCTTCCCTTTCTTCATCTCTGTGAAGTCTTGTGTCCTGGGTGGGCCCAGCATGCAGTTAAACAGGACTTATCATGCCAGGCCCTGGGGCCTGGGGCCTGGGGACAGATAAGAGTCCTGTGCCTGAAGGAGGGATTTTCTAATGGGCCCTACTCTCCCCACCATGGGAATAATGGAGTCAGAGTGTGCTGCAGTCAGTGCAGGGACAGAGGTACAGGATTAGGTATAACCTGGTCAAGGTTAGGGGCAAGGGGATTTCCAGTAAGTTTCCTTGGAAGAGGTATCTGGCCCCAAGCCAAGTCTTGAAGGATATGGAGGTGTTAAACCAACTCAGGAACTGGGAATTACACAAGCAGGTCTTGCAAAGCTCTGCCCTTTTTATTGAGCATCTTCTGTAGTGGACACTTTTATACCCAACTTTTCTATCCTGCTAACTGGCAGCCAGGGGGCTCTGTTCCTATCTTCCTGATAGGGAAACTGAGACTTGGGCAGTAATGACTTAAGAGATGGGTCCCTGGGCTTTCTAGAAACAAGATGTCACTTCAGTAACTTCAAATCATCCAAGACCAAATTGCTAAAGTGGTTTCTCAACCATAGCACCAGTGGCATTTGGGGTCACAGCATTCTTTGTTGTGGGGGCCACCCTGTGCATTATGGGGTGATGACTCTGTCTCTGGGGGTTGGGGGGCAAAACCAGCCCCCCACAAGAACTGCTGCCCTGTAGTAAAATCTGTTTTTTGTCCTCAGCCTGCAGGTCCTCAGTGGGTCCCAGGTGTTTGTTGAGCTGCTGCCAGAGGCAGGTATGAGGAAAAGAGGTCAGCAACTAAATTATGCCCTCTGCTCAGTTCTTAATCTGGAGTCCTGATAAAAGGTGGAGCAGGTTGGGAATGGGCTTAGGGGAGTTGGGCAACACCCTCTGAGAATGGACAGTAGAGAAGGAACTAGAGGTGACCCAGGGTCATCTTCACTCAGTAAGACAGTGGGTGCCATTGTGTTTCTCTTGTTTGTCTCGCAAGTGTCCTGGGTTTCTGGAGGAACTGTCCTTGTCTGAGAATGAACTGTTGCTCTTCTTCTGAGATTAGAGGTATTAGATTCTCTGCTTCAGCACTCCTTTGGTAGTGTCTTTGGAACACTATGGCTCCCGAAGCCACAGTATCTGCTCCTATTGCACTCCTTGGCTCCAGATATCTTTTGTGCTTAGGTACAGATAATTTCTGCTCTCTCTGCTGCCTTCTCTGCTGGTTCCCTAACCTTGGTGTTGCCACTTTGACTCCATAAGAAGAAACAACACATTCTAGGGCTGTCCGACCCCTTCCAGGCACTGCCCACACCCCACTCCCTACCCACCAGCTCTTTGTGCACAAAGTGTGCCCAGCCAACTGTGCCAGGCAGCCCCTGCCCGGCCTCCCCACACAGCCGGACAGGCCCTTCTCTCCGCCCTGGTCCCAGACGGATGGAATGGGGAACAAAGGGCTGTCTGAGAGCTACTGGGCCCCTGGGGAGCCAGCCCACTGCCACACCACCACTTCACTCCACAGTTTGCATTTTGGCCCAGAAAGGGCCTCGGTGATTAGGCATGTCTCAAACACACAGCCGATGAGTTTGGGTTCCACTCATTTCCTAGTGAGACTTTCTGAGTCCTAGCCTGTTGATAAAGAAGTGATTCAAGGGATGGGCCTGTGGGTTCGTGGGAGCAATGAATAAGCTGTCCCGGTCTGACTCATCGTTTACATCCCAGCTCTGCCCTGCTTCACGGGGCTGTGTGTGCAAGAAGGAGCCCAGCTACGGGCGTTCCATCATGGTCATTGCTGCTGTCAGAGTTTCCCCAGGGCTGCCGCCTAACAAAGCACTATAGACCTGGCCACTTAAGCAACAAATTTATTGTCTTGCGGCTAAGGAGGCTAAGATTGAGGTGCTGGCCAGGCTGGTTTCTCCTGAGGCCTCTCATTGGCTTTCACACAGCCATCTTCCCTGCATTTCCCCTCCGTGCGAGTCCTACCAGATCAGGGCCCACCCTAGCAACCTATAAATACCCCATCTCTAAATACAGTCACTTTCTGAGGTACTGGAGGTTAGGGTTTCAACATAATGAACTGGGGAGTGAGGTGAGGGTGGCACTCAATTCAGCCGCTAAAACTTAGAACACAACAAATTTCATTTTTATACAGTCAAGGAATTTTTCGTAAACAGTTGACCCAACATTCTCTTTAGTCTCACTCATTTAAATAAATGCTTTTAGGAAGGTGGAGGTACACTTGCATGTCAATGTTGGAAGCGCCCTTTTAGGGAATTTTCCACCTCTCTTGTGCGCTTGTCTTGGGACTTAACAAGAGATGTATTTAAAGCCAGCCCTGGGAGGCAGTGTGCCTGCTATGGGGGCAGCTGAGGTTTATACTTGGGGTATATGTGGGTCCCTGTCCTTGACTTGATAGGGAGAGGAGGGATCCAAGAGTGACTCTTAATAAACAAAGTGAATTTGGAACCAACTGCTCTCACGGGTGATTAAATCAGAGAAGTTTCTGTACTGTCTGAAAATCATTCAGTGAAAAGTGTTGATGAGTGAAGCACAGAGCTGGCTCTTGGGGACACCTGAACAAGCAGAAACAGCCCTAATCTCTGCTCAGAGTGCAGATGCAGCATATCAGGGATGGGCACTTGGGGCTTTTTGAGGTCTTCCTGGCATCTCTCTGAGTATCTCCATCCCATTCTAGGGTGGGTAGAACAAAAAGCCATGGGGTGATGTTCCAGATTTTTTTGGGTCCCTGGGATGTATCAGGAACTTCCATTTCCTGGCAAGCTTGCCAGGGGGCCTGGTCACCACTGGGGAAGATCACAGGGCTCCTAGTTGTCATGTACAGATGCTGCTTATTACTAGGTGGGCATAACAACAGGAGAGACAGGAAGTGCTAGAATGGAGCTTCACCTGTAGACCTCCAGGAGGCCTTTCTTATCGGTGGTCCTGAGGGAATCTGCTCCCTGGTTAGAAAGGGAGATAAGAAGACGGAGCCGGGCCTCCCTGGTGGCGCAGCGGTTAAGCGCTGCGCTGTGGAGCTGTTGGCAGCGGCGACGCGAGTTCGACACCCGGCCAGGGAGAATCCCACATGGTGGGGCAGACCTCTACTGCCTCGCCCGCTGCTCCCCTCAGCAGTGTATTTCTGATCTGCCTGTTCTGCTACCCGCTCTGTCTCTGGTGAACCCTTTCGCCGCCCCACGCCTCTGGCCTGTACCCCAGCTTGTATGTAAAAATAAAAAAAAAAATTAAAAAAAAAAAAGAAGACGGAGCCAAGAAAGTAAGGGAGCAAGCATCTGGAAAGAGAAAGTAATCCGAATGGGGCACGCATCTATTTCTAGGTACCCACCCGCCAAGCCAGTGCGCCCTCTTGCTCTAAATATTGCACAGCTAGGTGAACACCAACTTGGAATCTTACAGATGTCTCCTATGCCCATGAGGCCCTGGGGAGACCCTAAGTAAGTATGCAGACAGTGCTTTTCTTACCTGTTTAGAGCATGGTTTGTCAGCCCCGGCATCAGTGGTATCTGGACCGTGGTCATCCTCTAGGGTGGGGCCACCCTGTGCAGCATCCTTGGCCATCCATGAGATACCAGTACCACCCCTCCCTCAGTTGTGAAGGTCAGAAGTGTCCCCAGATATCACCAAGTATCCCCTAGGAGAAAAGTCACCCCAGAGCATCACTAGTTTAGGGGTTCATGGACACCCAAGAGACTGCATCTGTAATAAGCTGACTTCCTGAGGTATTGGGATGCTACATATGTTTAAACACACACACATACACACAAGTGGGGGTGTAGAGAGACTAGGGTCACTCTGGCTTATACCATCTGACCCAGTGGGAATGTATTATGCTGTAAACTGGGGGCCTAACTCATTTTTCCCCCAAATAATTAACATGGGGTTTGTCACCCTCACGCCGCTGACATTGGGACCTGCTCATTCTCTGGGGTGTTGGCTGTTGTGTGCACTGTGGGGTATTGAGCAACCTCCTTAGCCTCTATCCATCCCAGTCATGACAACCTAAAATATCTCCAACCATTGCATAGCGCACCTCGGGGTCAAAGTCACCCTTCTATGAAAGAATGCCAAGTTCTGAGTCAGGCAGAACCAGCTGGGGCACTGTGTAAAGTCCATGGGTAGCCAGGGACACCTTTACCCTTCACTGCCTTGATAGCTCATTGAGGGGGACCTCATGGGAGGGAGACCAGTTGGTGGCCAATGGCAAAAGCCTGGACCATCAGCCACCCTGGAACTATTCCCCTGGGTGAAGAAGGAGCTGATTGGGTCCAAAAGTATTACCATGAGGGTCTTTCCAGCTTTCGTAGAACCAAGCAGAGGGTGAACTTTTTTCCTCTTGGAAAAGACCAGCCTGGACAGATGAGAGGAGGTGATGAGGGAAGGGAGAGAGAACCCCATGCTATAATACTGTAGCCGGTGCACTGGGGGTATGGTGGTGGGTGGAGGTGAAGTTCTTGGGGGGCTAGGTAGTCACTAATGAGTGTGGGGTTTCTGCCTGAGGTGGTGGGATGGTTCTAAACTGAATCTTGGTCACCGTAAGTGGGTGGATCATGCAGTATGTGAGATCTAGCTCAGTACATCATGCTAAAGTCCTGTCAGGACAGAACAGTAACATTTTAAAGTTAAAAACCAGAAGATGGGTGGATGACATGCAGGAACCGAAGGGGATGATATTGAAGAAACCAGAACAGAGGAAGGAGCCTTTGTGGGAGGTGCCTGGTAGACTTTGAGGTGATGATAGCTCATTTGTTGATAGCATATACAGGACCTGTGTTTACTGAGCAGTTACTTTGTTCCAGGTTTGAGACTAAAAGCTGGATGGGTATTGTTGCCCTAATCCTGATTTGTAACTGGTGAGGCAGGACCTAGCCCCAAACCAGCTGTCTAGGGGCCTGCATTGGGGAGGTTCCATAGGGACATGCCCCTGGGGTTCAGAGGTGCTCACCTGAGCCTATCCCTCAGGCCCACCAACAGCCCTGCTCTGTCCCCAGTTACCACACTGACACGAAGCCCTCTCCACCACCCCCAAGCCCTCCTCTGGGTCCTCAAGAACCTGAGCTGCCTTTACAAGCATTGGGTCTCCATGTGCCGCTCCCCTCATTCTCCAGGAACCACTCGAGCAGGGCTGTCATGTGTTGTCGCTGGAGGTTCCCAGGGTGGCTTTCCACATGGGCATCACAACAGGTGGGCTGTGTGATTTGGACCAGGGAATCTGGAGGTTTCTCCGCTGCCCAGCCAGACTTTCCTGTCAGCCCAGTGCATCTTTGTTTAAGGAGCCACCCCACCCCCATCACCCAAAAGAATGCAGAGCCCAGCCCCCCCAGGGTCATGAGGATCGGCCTTCTTATAATCGTAACCCATCTGTCTCACATAGACCTGACCCTTGAGCCACCATCATCCTACCCCAGGCCTGGACACTTGCAGGAGTTGCCAGCCAGGCCCCAGTAGTCCATCTGCCTTGAGTGGCCACAGGTGGCCTGGCTCGTTCTTCCTGATGTCACTTGTGTCCCCTGTCTCTGACTGCCCAGAACTCCCCATCAGACTTGCATAAAAACCCACCCTCCCTCTCACATTCATGAGACCCTGTGGGATCTGACCTTCCCAGCCTCAGCCCCTCCCCCTCCAGGCCGGCCCTGCCAGCTACACTGGTTCCCTTGTTCTGAGTCCAGCCCCCGCTGCCCCTGCCCTTCACACTCACTGCCCTTGCCTGGGCCACTGTCCCCAGGCATTCAGCCCATCGTCCTGTCAGACTGCATGGATCTCAGAACTAACTGTCTGATCCAAGCACTTGCCTGCCACCCAAGCCAGATTCACCACCCTGACCTGCCCTGGCCCCAGCACCCCCAGTAGGGCACTGCTGACATCTGGGACTGGATCATTCTCTCCATGGGGGCCGGGCTGGGCACTGAGGATGCTGAGCAGCGTCCTGGCCTCCACCCACCAGATGCCTGTAGAACCCAACCCACAGTGGTGACAACCAAAAATGTCTCTAGCCAAATGTCCCCTGGAGTGGGGCGGAATTGCCCTGGGGGAGAACTGCTGCTCTCACAGACTCCAGACCTTTCCAAAACTCTTGTCACTAGCGTAAATGCCTCTTTGCCGGTGGGTGATTTGTTGTCAAGTTCCCTGAAAGCCAGGTACCTTGACATTCACTTTTCTGCTCTCTCCTGTGCCTGGTATAGCCTGGCCAGAGGAGATGGGGAGGAAGGACATTGGAGAAACACTTGTCAGATGGACTGGCAGACATTGAAAGAAGATAGTCTTTTTGTAGCCACAGACTCCAGGAAGTAGGATCAGCCTCCAAGACGTTGAATGGAGTGTCACTGGCCCCACACAATCCTGGAGGAGGAACTTTCTCCAGGTGTCAGGCTCAGACCAGTCTGGCCAGCCGGAAAGGCCCAGACGTTTGATGGAAAAGCTAGAGGAATGATGTAGAGAAGAAAGATCTTGTTCAGGCCACAGTCCTGAGAGGGTGTTTGGAATGGGCTTCTCCAGAAGCAGGCTAAATTGTCCTCTGACTCTGAGCTACTCTATGTAGACAAACAGGTTTCTCTTATAACTGCTTCTCAACAAGTCCATCTTTCTGACAGCTTCTCATGATCAACTCTTCTAAAAAAAATCTCAAAGGAACAGAATGGAAAGGCTCTGAATTCTGAATGGTGCTTCCTAAATGATTCTGCCATAATGCTGGCCTTCTCCTTTTAGCTTGAGAATGATTTCACCCGAAAAGCATGTGGCTTCAAATTATGGCCTTATATAAACGAAGCGGCTGCACCACACTTTGTAGAGGCCCCATCCACTGCCTTTTCCAGTGAATTCCTCATCATTGGCCAAACTGATAGGCAGAACCTTGTGTTTTCCTGCATGAGGACTTGGCCAGGCCTTGAGGGCTGCCCATTCACGTTTGTCTACCTGCCCCTAGGACCTAATTTTTGGCTGATTTCCCCCTGTTCCCTGTGCCTGCTTTCTCTAAGAACATTAGCAGGAGGCCCTGAGCTGAGGTTCACATCTTCTCACAGTGCAGGCAGTATACTAGCATGACCTTTGCAAGGGCTTTTAGTTTTTTACAGTTCACGTTTTTCAGCAGCAATTTTTTTTATTGTGGTAAAATGCACATAGCATAAATTTACCTTGAGTAACATTCAGTACATTTGAAATGAGGTATACCTCCTCTGTCAAGTTCCAGAACATTTCATCACCCAAGAATATAACCCTTCCCATGAATAGTCACTCCCACTCCTTCCCCCAGTCCCTAACAACCACTTATTTGCCATCTGTCTTTGGATCTGCCTGTGCTGGATGCTCCATATGCATGGATCACACAGTGTGGCCTTTTGTGCCTGGCCTCTCCCTCAGCATCATTTTCAGGTTCATCCATGTTGGAGCATGTGTCAGGGCTTCTCTCCTTTTCATGGCTCCAGTGTGTGAATGGACTGAATATTTTTAATTGATGCACATTTCATTTCCACTTTTTAGCTCATTCAGCGGAGAATTTTATAGTCTGTCGGTTTGGTTTCCATTTGGTGATGAGGTTATAATTCTTCCCACCAGTTCTGGGTAAAAGGGAGCCTCAGTTTGAGGACAGGTTTTGCTTCCTGTTCACTTTATATACACTTCAGCAAGCATTATGGGGGTGGGGGGCCCACAGAATGGGCCTTTCAACTTCAGGGTGTTTCAACTTCAGGGTGCTTAGCCATACAGTTCAGAGAAAGCCCAGACACAGGTTTTCAGGACCTGCTGCTACTTACCCCCACCCCATGGCATAGCCTGTGATCGCCACTTGGCTGAGCTGTCCCTTCCCCCCCACCATGAGGACCTGCAGTTTCTGAGCCCCAGACCTGTTTCCTTTCATTCTGGACACAGTCCAGGGATTCTCTACTTGTGACCAGGTCTTGGGTTCCATTGAGATTCAAGAGGGACAGTGTGCTTGGGAGCCAGGGAAGGTGGCCGAGCCCCTCCAAGAAAGATGTCAGTGCTTAAGAACACCCTCTGAAGGTGGATCGTCAGAATAGCCCAGCACTGCCAGACGCCAGCAACCAGGGCAGACCCACGTGCAGAAAAGTAACTTCCTACACTACACTCAACACACAGAGGGGCTCCCTGTTCAGGGGAGCGAAGGATTCTTTCATTTGGGTTCCTATTTCAATATCCCCACTATATGGGGTGACTAGTGTCCCCCCAAATTCACACCCACACGAAAACTCAGAAAGTGACCTTGATCAGTAGTAAAGTCTTTGTCGATGTAGTGAATGATCTCAAGACAGTCTGGAATCCAGCAACTGGTTCCTTTCCAAGAAGAGGAGAGGGCACCACTGATTACAGGGAAAGAGATGTGATGGATGGGCTTACAAGCCCAGGACCACCAAGGACGCCCAGATCCACAGAGCCACCAAAAACCAGGAGAGTCTGACCTAGATTTTCCCCTTGAGCCTTCAGAAGAAGCAAGCTCTGCTTTCACCTTGATTTTGAACTTTTTGAGAGCTATGAGACGGTAAATTTCTCGTATTTTTTGCCACCAGATTGTAGTATGCCTGGCCCTTTAGCACTCAGATTTCAGCTGTGCTGATCCACTTACAGCTATCTTCTCATAAACAACATCAGCTTACAGTATTGATTAATACAGTGCAGTGCCATTAATGTATTTTCTCTTATAATTCTCTTAACTTTCCTTTTCTGTAACTTATGAAAATACAGTATATCTTATGCATGATATACAAAATGTGTGTTATGGACCATTTATGTATCAGTAAGGCTTCTGGAATCAAATGCAGGCTTTTTGTGATTAGCCTTGGGGGAGTCAAAAGTTAGATGTGGGTTTTCAACTGCAAGGTGGTCAGCGCCCCTGACCTCTGCACTGTGCAAGGGCCAGCTGTACTTTGTTAAATACAGCAGCCCCAGGAAATTCATTCATACACCCTCCAAAATCATTTCCAGATGGATAAAGGCTTAAACATAAAGAATAAATCCAGGAAGGGGGGTGAATACAAACAAAAGTACAGTCCCATGTTAATCAGATCTGGGAGATAACTGGTGGCAGATATCATGAAAGAAATGGTCCAGAAAAATGTAAGAAAAAAACACCATAAAAAATGCATGAAAAAACACCATAAACTAAAAGTAAATTGCTGTGGATTAGTTTGACCAAACATGACAAAGTGTTAATACCCTTCCTATACAAAGAGCTCTCCAAATAAATAAATAAACTGATAGTTATGGTTCCACAGAAGAGAAATTGGCTAACAGGGACCAATTCAAGAAACAGAAAACAGTTGCTCAATCTGCATGATTTTTAAAAAACCCAGCCTGACAATGAAGAAATCTAAGCAACAGGATACTCTTGTACTCACTGATGACTGTGGACTGAGAAAAATGGTAGAACACTCAAGTAGCTGGGCCTTCTCAGAAGCCACTTGGCAGCTCAGATCAGCAGGGATCTGAGAATGGGATTGACCCAGATAGATGGGATCAGGCCATCACACTGCGTGGGTGATAATGATGCCATCTGTGCAACAGGGGATGGTGGGTCTGTGCCTCTACTGTTGGGGAGACAGGTACCCTGAGATTTTGCATTTTGCAGACACTGACTGAGAGGCTGGAGCAGTGCAGATAAGAAAAGAGGAGGGCAAGGTGGTGACCAAACCCCAGGCTGTGGTAAAGGCCTGGTCAGTGTCTTTTAGGAATACATACAACCCATGCTGAGGGGGAGGAGATCCTCAACTGTAGCTTGTGCATTCTCTCCCTGATCAGGCTGGCAAGCCCCTAACCCAGGTTGGGCCTGCAAGCCTGGGCCTGGCAGGGTGGGGAATAGCCAGCGTGTGGACTCTGAGGGGTGGCCACACTATATGGTGCCTTGCAGTCAGGGGCTCAGAGGCTAACTGAGCAGGCTACCATGGCACACCCTGAGAGATCAATGCTGCGACACCCACACCTAAATTGAAGGTTCCAGAAGCCTGGCGTATAGAAGTGGGATAAATGGCTCTCCTGATCAACTGATGAAAAGAAAAGGCAGTTCTGGGGACACAGTGACAGCAGACAGAATGTGGTCAATAGGAGGAGCAAGGGAAAAAGCACCCCCCCACACCCCCACATTCAGAGCTGGGAGGAGAGGTGGTCTCCTAGGCAGGAGGTGGGGCAGGGGCCTCTGGGCATGATGGTGACCCTTGAGGGGGTACAGCTGAGTGGATGAGGGTGAGGGGAGGAGGGCAGGAGGGGGCCCTGCACAGAAGCAGGTCTAGGGCCATCCCCAGGGCTGCAGAGTAGGTGCGCAAAGCTGGCTGGGCTAGGTGAAACCTCTAGCTGGCAGCTGAGGTGGTGATAGCAGGGTCCTGGTGGAGAATTCGAGGGGGCGGGGGCTGGTTTCCATGGCATGGGGAACGGTGGACCGAGGGACAGGGGAGAACAGGCCCTATCTGGACTGGGGGTGATGAAAGATGTACTACTCTCTCTGGTTTTTTTTTTTTTTTTTTTTAAAG